>PVJX010002919.1:0-118328 GCA_004027295.1 Dolichotis patagonum
AATGTTGGAACTGCTTCGAAATTTCCACTGCCAGACTAGTTAGTCCACTACACTCAATCTCAGTCTCAGACAAAGTCCTAGGACACATGCAAAATATAGACAGAGTTTTTGCCAGAGTTTAGAGTGTGTGGTCTCTAGTCCAGTTGTCATTCAAGTCTGAAATCTCCTGAGCCTGGTCTTTACCATTTGTATTCCTATCGTTGTTCTGGTCTTCTGCGCTCTGACTAAAATCATCCATCAGACTCTGCTTATAGGGATTCTCTAATTGACATCTCTAAACCTTGGCAAACTATTCCCATAAACTAGTTCCAAAGACTTGTAGACCACATGATCAGGTACAGTCTCAGTAATGACCCCATTTATTTGGTGCCAATTTTCTGTATAAGTCAGTTTTCCAATTGCTGGGACAAAATAATCTGACACCTGTCACTTAAAGGAGGAGGAGTTTATTTGGCTTCTGGTCTTGGTGGATTCAGTCCACGGTTGACTGGCTCTAAGGCAGAAACAGAATAGTAGAAGTGCATAGTTGAGGCTGCTTCCTGCAGAACGTGAGAGGGAAGAAGCTCTGGACAAGAATACTGTATACCCTTTTGCTAGCATTTGGGAGACTGAGGCAGGAGGATTATAGTGAGTTCAAGACCAGCTTGATCTACATAGTGACTTCTAGGCCACGTAGTGAGACCCTCTTAAAGAACAATACACCCTTTCAGACCATGCCCCTGTTAACTCACCTCTTCCAACCAGGCCCTACCTCCAAACACATGAGACTTTTGGGGGACATTTCAGGTCCAAACCGTAACAGTTGGGAATTAAGGTATTTGATCTAAGGGTTGGAGGCACCTTAAATGATATATCCTTCAAGTACCCTTCCGCTCTGTGAATCCAGTCTGGACAGTACACTCAGATTTAGGCCAGGATTTGAGGCAAGGCGTTTTTGTGTCTCACCAGTTTGAGACAACTTGTATTATTGGGAAATTCTTCCTACTCAATCTCTTTTTGTGCTCACAGATCTTCCTTTTATTCTCTTTTTTTCCCTTGTCCCTTATTTCCTTTCCCCTCCCCCCGTCTTGTTCCCCTTCTCATTTGAACATTTTCTTCCCATTTCCAATATTCGTTATACATTTCAGTCCTTATTTACACTTTCAGTTTCTCACACTAGAGAAACAATGCAGTATTTAAACATGTGTGAGCCAGATGTGGTGGTGCAATCCTGTAATCCCAGAACTTGGGAGGCTGAGGCAGGAAGATCTTTGCAAGTTTGAGACCAGCCTGGGCTACTAAGTGAGCTCAAAGCCAGCCTGAACTGCATAGCGAGACTGTGTCTCACATACACACAAACATGTATCTAATTTATTTCACTTACTGACTTTTCAGAATATTTGTTAGAAAATCTTTCCATGATTTTCAAATCTCTGTCAACTGTCTTATCCTTATCCACCTATGCCGAAGTATTAATGCAATTGTTGTATGATGAGAAATTTTTCCACACATAGCATAAAATTTCTATTCTGTATATTAACAGAATATTTTTACTCTGAATCTTCACTTCTGTGTCTTACCTGATTAGCATTTACTTTGTTAGACTTATTCCAGTTTTTAACTGATTAGAAATACAATGACTGTTTTCAAAAGAAATACAGTGACTCATTTACTTTAATACTCAAATGTATTTGACTGACGTGAAACTGAATTTAAATGTAATTTCACTTAAGAAATAAGCAGAACATGGAGTGAACTACAGTTTTGCTGATTTTTATTCTTTTCTTGGAGGCCCGGGGACACAGGTTAGTGGAGGAAAGCTTGCCTACCATGTACGAAGCCCTGGGTTCTATCCCCAGCATCAGTTATTTTTCCTTAAGTAAATTCTCTATAACAGAAAATAGAATAATTGAAGTGGTTGGGTATGATATTTTCAGAGAAATTAAGTCATTATTTTTAATTTTTACTAATTTTCTTGTCTCTTTTCCTTTTTTTCTTTACATTTTGTTTAGTGCTAGAAATTGAACCTAGGCCTTACACATACTTTTAAGCTAAGAGTTAATATCAAGCCGGACAGTGGTAAAGTGCTTGCCTAGCATGTATGATGCCCTGAGTTTGATCTTTAGCACCACAAAGAATTTAATATCATTTTTATTCCCAGATACTCACAAGCTCAATGCAGGAGTATCACTGGAGCCCAGAAGTGGGAGGGCAGCCTTGGTGACACAGGATGACCCGATCTCAGGAAATTTTTTTTTAATTTATTTTAAAGAGAATAAAACAGACAAAAAGCAGAGCAGAACAGAGTAAAACAATGAAAATAACACAGGATTTCAGAAAAAGACAACAGGATGAGGAAAATTTTGTAAAAAGAAAAAACATTTTAAAAAGTCAATATCATTGGAATAACGTAGTTTTCAAAAAAGTAGTCTATAAGCTGTTGATAAAAACATCTATGCACACACACACACGATTGTTTATATTTCCATCAACAGCGAACAGTGCACTACCAGTAATATATGCCATATAGTCTAGGTACCATTTCCATTTGCACTCTGATGTTTGCACCGTGATGAACTTGCCTGACAACAATGCATTTCTCAGAATATATCTCCATCATTAAGCAGTGCATGAATGTTCTGAAAAGAGAAAAACTGAACAGACTGGTTTATTTCGTTTAGTTTTCTTGAGAGAGCCACACTGTGTTGGCCATGGTAGCCTAAAACTCCCGGGCTCAGCCCATCCTCCTGCCTCAGCCTCCTGAGTAGCTGGGACCGCAGGTGCATGCCACTGTGCTGGCATGCAAATACTCAATACAGCTTACAGTGGTCAGCCTCCAAGATGGTTCCCATTGGTTTTTACCACCTGATGTCATGCAGTTGTGTAATGCCCTCGTACATTTCATCAGGATTGGCTTGTATGACCATTAGAACATAAGAAAGTGGTAGTATACACTCTTAGGGCTATGACATAGAAGATACTGGTTCTTCTGCCTTGCTTGTCATGGATCACCCAGTCTGGAAGAAGCCAGCCACCATGTTGTAGAAAAAAAGACCCTTGAGCCAAGCTTCAAGAAAGGGTGACAGGTGCACCCTCTGTCCTATGTTTGCCACGTCTACCAACTCTGCATTTTAAGTAAAAAGGCTTGTTTTATTTACTTTTTTTCTCTAGCACCTAGCACTTAGTAGGCATCAACAAACATTTGTAGAGTTAGATAACTGAGTAGTTCTAACAAAGCTCCCCACTCCAATCCATCCCATATATAATTTCCAGGGACAATTATGTATTTGTGACATTCTCTTGTTCAAAATCTAAGTGGTTTCCTGTTGTCTGAAGAATAAAATATGAACTCCTTAGCAGAGGTTTTAGGTCTTTCAACTATCTGATCTTGTTTTTTTATTCTCCCAGCTATCTGACCTTAATGCTTTATTTCTACTGTATTTCATATGACAGTTAGTCAAAGCGATCCAATCCATTCACTGTTCCCAAGAATTCTCTTCCCTTTTCCGCATTCATATCTTGATTCATATTGTTTCTTTTTCCTGAAAAGCCTTCCTCTCCTATCCTAATTCATTTCCCTCCTTAGGACCTTCAAAGGCTACCTTTTTCATAAAGCAGTCTTGATTATCTCAGATGGTAGTAATCTTTCCCAGCTTTGGAGTCTCTAAGATGCTGATTGCTTGCTGCCAGTCACATTTTCACATTACGGACATGTACTTACTATAGTCTTTTAAAGGGCAGGTCTAGGATAATTCATCTTTGTGTTCTGTACTTATAAGTAGAAGAAGGCAACTGATGACTTGTAGAATGGCTAAACGAATGAATAAATTAATAAACAGGTATGAGGGGACCTGGTCAAGATCCCCAGCTGCCTGTATGAGGGGTATGGCGAAGGATAAAATAAGAAACAGAGACAAATCTGGTAAAAAATGATGTGAGGCTGGGAGGTCAGTGCCTCAGGATGGACAAAGACCCAGCTACTATTTATGGGGTGTGTACAATGCATTGCCTGTGTACAGTGATAGGAGGGGCTAGCAGAAGATTCTAGGCCAGCAGAGGATTCCAGGTTGTTGGAAAATTCAGAGGTCCATGACACTGCAGGCAATGGGTAATCTTGGAATGACTCAAGAGGGCAGAGGAGATGATCTCATGCTAAAAAGGATCTTACTTTGGAGTATTCTTTTTCATTTTAGTAGTCTTAGGTTAGTCTTAGTGAGTAGGAGGGGATGGCCCATCCCAAGTTAATGCAAAGTCTTAAAAGGGTGATACCAGAATCCCAAACCTCTATTTATCTCTTAGGGAAGTATGCAAAATTAGCCATTGAATTCATGGTCCCTAGTAAGCAGCCTCCCTGAAATTTCAGCATGTCCATGGGTTGGTTAGGAGAGGAATAGCAAGTTAGGGTGAGATACATAGGTTACAGGGAGACACTGGGAAAGGTGGTACTCTTGCTCCAGTCCATGTTCTAATAGCCCAATTATACCAATCCCATTTGGATTATTCACTGATATCTAGCATATTCCAGGTCTTGTGCTTGCTATTGGGGATACAAAAGATATCGTGTGTCTGCAACTTGGATGCCCTTCAGAGAGGAAGGTGTCCTGGGCCTCTGGCCCGTGTATTGGTCATGCAGGCTCCAGATCCATCACCAAATTCGGTCTTGTTCACCATGCTGTGCCCTGCCCCTGACTTGCCACGTCCACCTCAGAATTGCTTGACATGGGTAGTTTGTACTGGATACTTTGGTTAAATCCGTTCCAATATTTTAGCTTACTGTTTAAAAATTTAATTCTAGCTAAGAGTTTAACTTGGCTTGTGTTTGATTTTTAGCTTTTTTAAAGCCAACTTTGTTGTAGATAAGATGAATTGGCAGTAGAAGCTTTTACATTCTCTCTATTCTCATACTTTTTGGTGAACTCTTCTAGGCACTTATTCTACTCCATTATTTTGTACTTTTGGGAAATACTATGCAAGCTTATCTCGGTCAATCAACACAGATATTTCATTGAGTAGGGACTAGAAAGACTTACATAATTAATAGTCATCACCATGGAACCGTACAAATCAGCTGGGTGTGGTAGCGCACACCTGTAACCCCAGCACTCGGGAGGCTGAGTCAGGAGGATTGTTGCACGCTACAAAATGGGCTCAAGGCCAGCCTGAACTGCATAGTGAGACCTTGTCTCAAAAAAAGAAAGAAAAGAAAAAAAGAAAAAAGCAGAAGAACAAGTCTACTTCTGTAGAAATCTGAATTAGTGCCTTCAGAACCATCTTGCCTCACACCTGTCCACTATATGCTGGTTTTCCAGGAAACACAGGAAAACCTGTGTTTTCCAGCCATGCTTGACATTGTCAGAAACCTACGTTTCTGTCCGAGAATTTATCCAGGTCCATCAGGGACCTGACCAAGATCCCCAACTGCCTGTATGAGGAGTGGGAGTATGGCAAAAGGATGAAATAAGAGACAGAGACAAATTTAGTAATGCATGATGGGGGGCTGGGAGTTAAGTGCCTCAGCAATGGCAGAGACCCAGATACTCCAAACCAGCCACTATTTATTGGGTATATTGGGTATATACAATGTACAAGGGCCAGTGGGGAGATTCAGAGGTGATGACTCAGCAGGCAACAGATAACCCTAGGATGACTCAAGGGTGTAGAGAAGATTTTACGCCAAGAAGGTTTTTAGTTAGTTTTAGTGGGTGGGAGAAGATGGCCCATCCCAAAAGAGTAAAAGGGAAGTCTCAAAAGGGTGATACCATAATCCTAAACCTCCATTTATCCTTAGGGACATATGCAAAATTATCCTTTGCGAATTTGTGGTCCCCAACACAGGTACACTTAGTCATTTATTTGTCTTTTTTTTTTTTCTGGTAGGCCACTGTCTCTCTAAGAATTAAGCCTATCTGATTCTCTTTTATATATCTGGATTAGCACAATGCCTGAGAAGTATTAGACACTTATTAATTGGAAATTCAGTGCCCAGCTTTCTAAATTCCATTATAGCCAGGCATTGTACATGCCTGTAATCCCATCACTCTGGAGGCTAAGGTCAAGGGTTGCTGAGAGTTCAAGGCCAGCCTGGACTATATAGTGAAACCCTGTCTCAGAAAACAAACAGGGCCGGGGATTTAGCTCAGTGGCTTAAGTGCCTACCTGGCAAGCACGAGGTCATGAGTTCGATCCCCGGTACCAAAAAAAAAAAAAAAAAGAAAACAAACAGATAAATAAATTCCATGCCATGGATGGAAAGTACTGAGAAGTACTTTAAACTTTTCTGCTATTTGGTTAGCATAAAAACAACACAGAATCCAGTTCTTGAGCAACTTCTGGCCCGTGAGCAATGATTCTATTAGTTGGCACTTAACTGTCATAAAGTAGATGAACCAGTCATGTTGCTGAGGAAAGGTGGAGAAGGGTGGAGTAAAGGATAAAGAGGGAGTGAGTTAGCAAAACTCCACACACTTACAAACCAGCACAAAGGTGACTGTGGTTCGTGACATTAGCACAATTCAGTGGAGCTCAAACAGGAGCAAAGAGCAGAGGCAGTCACCAGTGAAAGCAAGAATTCACAGCAGACAGGCAGACGTGAACAGGTAAGCACCTGAGTGGGCCCTGGTCCTCTGCCATTGTGGTTTCTCAGGCTCTAGGAAACAGGGAAGAAGGGAGGCCAGAATCTGAAGCTTTGGGATGACTGGGTGGGAAGGACTACTGTTTGCTACAGGTGGAAAAAAACACTGAAGAGACCTGAGAAGGAGATGAGTGACGAATACCGGCTGGCACCAGTGTCTCAAAGGAAAGAATTGAAAAAAGAAAGAATTAAAGAAAAGACTTTTAGTGGGATGAATAAGAGATAATGAGCCAGAGATGTTGAAAAAAACAAATTGTGAAAACAATGGATTTAAATATACTAATACATTTTTTCCAGTCTATTAAAAAAAAAGCATTGACTATCTGCATTATTTTGAGTAGAATATGAAATCTGACACATTTGGACAAATGACACCTTTATGTAACTGACACAGAGAAAATGTTAGCTTAGCAGCTTAGAATCCTCATCTTTCAGTGGTTGGGTGGTTAATCATTTGGAAACAAATTAGCTATTATTAAGATAAGATCTAGTGTCTGAGTTAAAGGTCTTGGTTTCTCCCTGGTATGTTTTAGCACTATTCAAGCACTACAGGTACAGCAGAAACAAAATCCCATACAATGACTATTTAATTGTTTTTTTAAAAAATTAAGAGTGAGAGACACATTGCCATTAATCCTCCTCAGAATCCTCCTCCTCACTTTGAACACACACATCTAATCATCACGCCGTTTGCAAATCTTCTTTTGTGTCTAGTTGTGTTGTAGCTGCTTAGCCGTCCTAAATTAATTCAGAAGCATTTAATTTTCATGGTCATTTTGGCTGTGGGGAAGAGCCAGCAGTCACATGGTGCCAGATCCCGTACATAAGGACGAGGACACACCATGATGTTTTGACGAGTCTGCTTCTGCATGGAGTGGCACTGCCAGCAGCATTCACCATATTTTTACTGTACCTCATAAAGACACAAAAGAAGGCTTTAGAGAGCAAGAACAGTGAGATAAGTGTTTTCAAAGCAAGAGGAAGTATTTTGAGGGAGATTAATGAAAATGTGTCTTTCACTGTAGTAATTTTCTTTAAATTTAAAACATTAACTGTATATTTTGACCACCCCTTGTTTAGTTTACATGGGAGATGGAAATGGGGAAAGTAGGAAATATGAAATGGTGTGTTGGAAAGAGGAGAGTGCTGTGGAGGGGATCTGGGGATGCAGGGAGGAGGGAGGGGACAGGGAAATGCTACGGAGAAGAAAAGGAAGGTAGAAAATGTGCATGTGACCAGGTGAATGTTATAAAAAGAGCAGGACATGGAAGGTTTCTCTAAGTTGACATCTGAATAAATGTTTTTAACAATAAATGAGCAAGCTGTGCAAACTAGGGTTATGTAAAATAGAATCTATTCTACACACTCAAAGTTGTAAGTTTTTAAACACCATTTTTAAGACAGCTGATCTTAAAAATGAATTTGGAAGTGGTGTTAGAAAGTAGGCGCTGAGGACAGGAAGAGCATGTGATGTGTTGCTCCTTTGCTAGCCTCTAAAATTTGTTGTTTGTTTATACTCAGCACTTGGTATGACTGCAGTTTTCACTCCATGAAAACGGATACCTAGGGTACATATTTTACCCTTTAAATCTTTTCTTGAAGAAAAACAAATATTTGCGTAGTGGAAATAGAAGCCAGAGAACTATTTATTTATTTATGGCACAGAGTCTTGCTATGTAGTTCAGGCTGGTTTTGAACTCAGTATGTAGTCCATGCTATCCTCAAACTTGCAGTGATCCTCCTGCCTCAGCCTCCTGAGTTCTGGGACTACAGGCATGCACCACCATACCTGGCAATGGAGAGCTTTTTTAGAAACCACAATAATTTAAAAAAAATAGAAGTATGGGTGTCTAGATGTCTCCCTAAGCCTCATGCAGTTATGGGGGCAGGCTTCTAGAATTTGTGACTGATTCATGATCCAATACTGGGATTATGGGTGTGAGTACTGCACCCATCCTAGGATGGGTAGCCTGCATACATTATAAGGGACATAAGGAGTCTTCTCCTCATGCTCCTTCCTTTTTGCTTTTGTTGCTTTTGCTGTTTTCCATAAACTGCTGCCCTCTGCCACAAGCCACCCTGCCTTGGACCTAGCAGATTATGGACTGAAACCTCCACAAACTGTGAGCTAAATGAACCTTTCCTTCTTTTGCTTTGGGTATCAGGTATTTTGTTTCAGCAACAAGAGAAAAATAACCAACACAATGATTGATCTCTGAAAAAACTACACTCCTAGAAAGGGAAGAAAGTTGGTACTGGTAACACCTTTAATGCATTTCCTGAGGGTGGAGAGGGACCAAGTATTGAACAAAGCAAGAGTCCACTGTTGATACTCACAGTCTAAGACAACGCTGTTTCTGTTTTCAGTCATTTGGATTGAGCTGCATGACGGGCCCGTTTGCTGTAAGAACCAGCCAAAGGAAGTGCTTTAAGATGTGAGTATGAATCTGGCCAGGCAATTGCCCTTTTTTAGTGGTTGATTTCCTGGAATGAAATTTCCTTTGTTTGGGACTCTGAGAGTTGAACAATTCTCACTGTTCCTTTCTATGACCAGTAGCTCTTATTCTTAGCCATAGAAGTTCAGCCTTGCAAAGGATGATTTCAGCTCTGCCTTTGAGTACCCATGAACAACTCTAGTTGTTTTAAATTCCAAGAACAATTAGCTTTCATTTATTTTATGTAATATAGCACATCTGGGAAGGGAGGCTTCTTTTGGGGGAGAGAGTGCTGGGGTTTGAACCTAGGGCCTTTACATTGAGCATCCCAGCCCTTTTTAACTTTTTATTATTATTATTATTATTATTATTATTATTTTATTTTAAAGAGAATAAAACAAAAGAGGGCAGAACAAAGCAGATCAGAACAGAACAACATAGGCAACATAGTACTTTACGATAAGACAACCGGACATTAACAGTAGCTATCACAATATCTTTTTCTCTGCTACAGTTGAGCATAGTTTCAAATACTTTTTATTATTTTTGTTTTAAAATTTTGAGACATGGTCTCACTAAATTTTCCAGTCTGAGCTTGAATTTTAATTTTCTTGCCTCAGCCTTCTAGAGTGTTGGGATTGCAGTATGAGCTAACACCCCCATAAGTAAGGCATTTTGATTAAACAAACCCTAGATGATCAACAAACTTGATAGCAACTGAAGTCTTAGTCTAGAGTCCAATTTTACCAAAGAGGTGGTAAGAATAAGAGACAATAGGAATGGGAAATGGAAATTTTAAAATCAGACCTTGACACTTAATAACTTTGACTGCTCGAGAAATCCAGACATAAATACAGGATAAGAAGACTCACAACTGTTTTCTCTATTTATTTTTTTGTTTTGGGTACCAGTAATTGAACTCGACCTTGGGCTTGCCAGGCAGGCACTGTGCCACCAAGCTATACCCCTCCCCTCCCTGTTTTCTCTGTTTAATACCAGGAGAAAATACAGCCTGGCTAGGAGGTAGGTGAGTGTTGAGAGAAGTGGTTGTGACAGTTGGTGTGTTGGGGAGGGAGGAGGGATGGCTGCAGAGGGGCTCCCGAACAGCCTACACACGGACAGCCCTGCAACAAAGAATTATCCAGCCCCAGATATCACTAGGCCAAAGCCAAGAAGCCCTGACCTCTAGGAACTCTAGTTTTCCTGGACAGATGAAATCATAGGATACAACCTGAGCTTTTCTAGCAGACCTGCTACAAATCTCCAAACAGAAAACGCTTAATTATTTAGTTAATATCTCTCTGGGAGAAAAAAAGACAAGAAAGTAAACTAAAGCACCTACCTAGAATGGATCCCACTATTCCATTGAACACTGCTGAGTGTTTTTGTCATAGGCCTCAAGAACATTTAAAACTACTATAATGTCTCTGGTGCAGTGATGAAAAATCAGCCTTCTGAACATTTTAAAAATTATTTCCCAGTAATGATAATAAAACTCATTCTATCCTACTTTTCACACTCTCAGTCTTAGAAAAACACTAAAAGATGTTATACTAAAATAATGCTTTGTAATTTAAAAACAAACCAAACTCACATGAACACACTTATTTATATCCATGTATCATTTGATTTTCCTAATAACCATGGAAGGAAGACAGGACAGGTGCTCTTATTCTAACTTTATAGGTAAGGAAATGGAGTCTCAGAGACTACGTGACTGACTTAAGATCACAAAACTCCCAGCAGGCAGGAATTTAGGACTAAAACCCTGTGACTCCGACCTGACACTTCGTGTTGTTTCTGTAGGTTTCTAGAAACATTTGTATTTAGCTTCCATAATACACAAGTACAAACACACACCATGTTTTTGGGTTTTTTTTTTGTTTTGTTTTTGTTTTTTGTTGTTGTTGTTTTGGTTTTTTTGTCTCTGCTGAGGATACACTAAAAAACTTGAGCAATAACTTGTCTTAAGGGAGGTGGTTAGAGTCAGGTAAGGCAAGACTGAAGCCTGATTTCTGAGCTGGATTTCATTACTGACTTGCTTTATGATTTTCAGCAAATCATAGAACCTCTCTGCCTTAATTTGTCCATTTGCTGTCAGTTCTATGGCAACAACGTGGTATAAACCTCTGAAGGCTGTCTTTAAAACCCACTGTGGTCTACTAACATGTTTTAAAGTTACGTTTATTTCCTTGTAGTACTGTATATAAAGTCACTGGCACCAGCGTCAGTAACAGATGATGGTCCAGTGGCCTGATTGGTGAAGGCCGTGAATAGCTCAATGATAGGGCTTTTATAACGTCTTTGTGACTTTAGAAATTTAGTTTTGTAATTTTATTTTACTTTAAAGGGGGTACAATTAAATACAACAAAACAGAATGAGACATAAGAAAGCATACATTTCAAAGCTAGACAACCAGAGATCTTCACTATCTGTCATATTGTCTCTTGTTTTCTTCCAAATGGTTGTCCTTATCTTTGCATATGGGGAGCTCATACTAAATAACATAGCCAATCTTTTCACAAGATGTGTAGGTCACTGGCTCCCACTTGCTAGGCAGGGGAGAGGGGGACAGGACGGGGGACAGGATGACATGAGATGTTTGATTCGCAGCACGCAGCCATTACCCAGAGAGGGGAGGAGTCCTTGTTCTCCCGGTACCCCAAGTCACCACATGGTGCAGGTCCTGAGGCGCCAGGGTCTCTCTCCTGCGGGCCGTCGAAAATCTGCCACACTTTCTGCTATTTCTTTCTGATGAATTGATCATTCCATTTCCAAAGTTCTGAAATGGACAACGGACCACAGAAAGAATTCTCTTTAGGCTCCTGTTTGAAACTAGCAGCTATAGCGATCTGTTGGCCTTGCTTCAGGGTCATTAACTTTATAAATTTAATTCAGAAGTTGAAGCCTGTTATATATCAAGCAAAGAGGGTTGAAAGGAGAAAAACAAAATGGGGAGTATTTACAATCTACAGACAAAATTGTCGAAATAGAAAAAAAAGAAAATTATACTCAACCATAGGATCAGAGTGCCAGAGAGACCCTTTGCATATGTGAGAACCACCTTACAATTAAAAGCAAAGCATGGGAAAATATGTTTTAGGTCCCAGTTTCCTTTCAGAATTGGATACCCTTCAGAAAAGGTGCCAAGGGTTTATATTACCCTGGTTTAGCTTGTTGTACTGGTTATTGGAAATAGAGAAGCAACACCTTGGGGACGGGGTGGGATTTCCACACTAGTGTTTCTTTTGTAGGTTAACAAAAGAAGCCAACTGGACTAACCTTGCGCATCTTTCTCCTGAAAGTCACCACAGGATCGCGAGCAGCACTGCATCCGCAACAGAGCCCCAAGTGACCACATCTCTGGAAGAGTATGGCCACTCCCCGGAGCACAGTCTTTTTCACAATGGCGATAACCTGTGTTTGCAGCACAGTCTTCTACAGAGACCAGCAGACTTGGTTTGAAGGTGTCTTCCTGTCTTCTATGTGCCCCATCAACGTCAGTGCTAGTACCTTCTATGGAATTATGTTCGATGCAGGGAGCACTGGAACTCGAATTCATGTTTATACTTTCGTGCAGAAAGTACAGGGTAAGTGCAGTGGGACCCTCACCAGAGGCTAAATCCATGTTTTAGCATTTCCTCCCACACACAAATGTTCAGAGATATGATGTAGAGGCAAGAATCTCACAACTAGTGAGTGTCGTTCTTCAGCAAATACTTTGGACATTATTCAAACACGTAATTTAATTTGATGTGAAGTTAAGAGAAATCTTGGCTGCCTCTAGTCTGAAATCCATATATCCAAGAAATATAACTTACTTGTCCTTTCCTTTCTCTGATGTTGGTTAATATCCCAGGGGTCCAGATATTGAGAATTTGGGGAGTGATCTTGGAAAGGCTCGCATGAGAGTTTCCCTGTCATCCTTGGAGAAGGGATTAAGGGGACCCTGAAGATTAACTTTTTCTGAATGTCAGTTCCTTCCTCAGGTTACCTAAGGAACCTGGGGAAAGGAGTAGGAGCTAGGTATCCAGCAGAGAAATGGCAGACATCCATATAGGTTGCCATCTAATCCTCCTTCCTAATACTTCAGCAAGGCAGTGCTTGCAAATAGGATCATTAGCATGGGAGAGGAGTAGGTTAATCTAGTAGTAATCAACAGTTTACACAGCCTAGAAGCCTATCTTTTAGTAATCAGCCATTTCTCTTATTTTTGTTTTGGGAACAAAATAGGACAGCTTCCAGTGCTGGAAGGGGAAATTTTTGAATCTTTGAAGCCAGGACTTTCTGCTTTTGTAGATCAACCGAAGCAGGTGAGTTTTCTATGATTCAATGTTTAAATTGTCAGTGCCTTGGTAACTTGACCGCGCCACTGCTGCTGAACACCTCACTCTGTTCATGAATGATACTGACAGCGTGCGTGTGTGAGACCAGTGTTCTCTCCTTAGTGAGTCTCCTGGATATCAGTTGTTGTATGTGTGAGGCTCACTAGGGCTGAAGTGGAGGCTGGAAAATAGGGTATGCTCTTGCAGGAATGACAGCAGCTTTTAAGAAATTGTTCTTTATATTTACCATTTAAGATTTCAAATTGAAGATAACTTGGTGTAAATACAGAAAATAGGCATGAAGTTCTGTAGTACATGAAGTATACATATGGCAGTTGAGGGATAAAGAATTTCATTTCAGAGTGCCTCATGAAGCTGGGTGTGGTGACACATGCCTGTATTCCTAGCTCTTGGGAGGCTGAGGCAGAAGGATTACCATAAATTTGAGGCCAGCCTGGGCTACAGGCCTGCAGTACGTGGTGAGGCCCTATCTCAAAAAAACTAAAAAACAAAAACAGTCCCTCATGAAGAGGGGAACCATGAGAAATTAGGCAGCAGCCCACAATGACAGAAATCTTTGGTAGTAGAAGGTAAATGGAGTTTGTGGCACCTGGTGGCTGTATTTTTTTTTGAGTACTCGCAGTGTATTACACCCAGTGTGTCTTATGCCAACACTGAAATAAAATAGAGTAAGGCAGAATATTGAACTTTGGTAGCAGATATAAAGTGTCGTTCAGGGTGACAGAATAATCATTAACCAAGGGAAAACCTGGCATTCAGAATGGGTTGCGTTGCCAGGCATGGTAGGTACACCTGTAATCCCAGAACTTATGAGACTGAGGCAGGAAGATCATGAGTTTGAAGCTAGCCTAGACATAATAGCAAGGCCCTGTCTAAAAAAACAAAACAAAACAAAAAAACTGAAGAGCAGTGGCCCTGAAGCAAGGCCAGCAGATTGTTGTAGCTGCTGGTTTCAAACAGGAGCCTAAAGAGAATTCTTTCTGCAGTCTGTTGGCCATTTCAGAACTTTGGAAATGGAATGGTCAATTCATCAGAAAAAACTAGCAGGTGAGTATGGTGGACTTTAGGGGGCCCGCAGGGGAGAGACCCTGGCGCCTCAGGACTTGCACCATGCGGTTGACTCGGGGTGCCGGGAGAACAAGGAGCTCCTCCCCTCTCTGGGGTGTGGCTGAGAGTGTGGCAGACTTTTGGCGGCCCAAAGGAGAGAGACCCTGGCGCCTCGGGACCTGCACCATATGGTTGACTCAGGGTGCCAGGAGAATGAGGAGCTCCTTCCCTCTCTGGGGGGCGGCTGTGATCCTGCTGGCCCATGGGCTGAGAATCAGACATCTCATGTTGTCCTGTCCCCTGTCCTGTGCCCCCCCCCATGCTTAGCAAGTGGGAGCCAGTGAACTACACATCTTGTGAAAAGATTGGCTATGTTATTTAGTACGAGCTCCCCATAGGCAAAGATAAGGACAACCATTTAGAAGAAAACAAGAGACAATATGACAGATAGTGAAGATCTCTGGTTGTCTAGCTTTGAAATTTATGCTTTCTTATGTCCCATTCTGTTCTGTTTTGTTGTGTTTAATTTTACTCCCTTTTAAAATAAAATTTTAAAAAAACTGAAGAGCAAACAGAAATAAAAGGGTCTGAAAGCCTGTTGAGCTCTGTGCACGTCTCATCCCAGGCTCAGAATGCTGCAGTCAAAAATCCTGAGCCCAGAAGTTTGAGACCAGCACAGGCAATAACATTGCACCTCGTGTCAAAAAAAAAAGCGTTGGGGGGGGGTTGGTTTCAGCTTGAAAACTGAGAGGATGTGTTTGCTCAGTCTAGTGTCAATGTGGTATGAAATTAGAGTTGCTGAAATCAACTATGTTACTGGAAAATGACTTAACATTTAGAAACAACTGTGTTATGGTTACTGGGAATTGAACCCGAGCCTTGTACCTGCTAGGCATCCACTCTACCACTGAGGTATATCCCCAGTCCCCACCACCACCTTTTTTTTAAAATTTCTTATTGAGATAGGGTCTCATAAAGTTGCCCAGACCAACTTCAACCTTGTGATCATCCTATCTCAGCCTCCCACGTAACTGGGATTACAGGCATGCACGAGCTGAAATACTGGATTTTTAAAAAATGATTTTCATTTATTGTAAATTAAGCATGTACTGAGTGCCATGCATTGTAGATGCCAGTGATATAAAAATGAGCCTGACACACTTTGTCCTTAAGGAGAGCATAAAAGTATAGAGTGTTAACAACTACAGCCAGCATCCATGGGACAGCCACACGCATTCTGTGTCTAGCAGTTCCGTGGTGGTGTGAGGCATACCTCTCATTGCTTCCCCAAGGAAACCAAGTTCTGTGTAGGCCAGGCGACCTGTGTTAGGTCACAGGGCTAACAAGCAACCCTTCCCAGTGCCCTGCACTATACCCAGATTTCTGACTTCAACCAAATTTATTGAGACATAAAACATCAATCACTGGACATGGTGGCATACCTACCTGTAATCCTAGTATTAGGGAGGCTGAGACAGGAGGATCATCATGAGTTCCAGGCCAAGCTGAGTTATATAGTGAGTTCAAGGTCAACCCAAACTACATAGCAAGTACATTGTCTCAAAAAAAAAAAAAAAAAAAATCAGCTAAAATGGCCTTACTATAAAAGCGTAAATTTTATTATGGCTTTTAAAATGAAATGGAGCTCGGCATAATGGTTCAAGCCTATAATCTTCGGGAAGCTGAAACAGGAGAACTTTAAGTTCAGGACCAACCCGGACTAAATGAGACTCTGTCTTAAAAAAAACAAATAAAAAAAGTAAACAGATGTTTCTTTTTTCTTTTTTAATTGGTACTGGGGATCAAACTCACAACCACGCACTTGTAAGGCAGATGCTTATGTAGCTGAGCTAAATCCCCAGCCCAAACAGAAGTTTCTTGAAAGCACCCTATTTCTCTGGGTTTCTGCTATCAGAGCAGGAAGGAGTTGGAGGCTTGGGCCTCACGGCCTGTGTTGCTCCCCCAGAGCACACTGGAGGGACAGACCGTTGCTGTCAGGTGGACGGTTTCACTGGATGAATGGGTTCTCTCTTTTGAAGGGTGCTGAAACTGTTCAAGAACTGTTAGAGGTGGCCAAAGACTCCATCCCCCGAAGTCACTGGAAAAGGACCCCCGTGGTGCTGAAGGCCACAGCAGGGCTGCGCTTACTGCCAGAACAGAAGGCCCAGGCTCTGCTGTTTGAGGTAATTTTTGCGATCTGCCTCTTTGATAATTCTGTCTTTTCTCTGTATGAGTATCTTATTTTCTGAAGTATCAGTACTACTTTGAGCATTCCACAGGTTAAAACACTAGGGTGGGTTCTTCTTGTAGTGAGGTTTTTTTTTTCCTTCTTTTTTTTTTAATGCCATACTGAAAATCAAACCAGGGGCAATCTACCACTGAGCTACATGCCCACTCTTCTTATTTTTTGTTTTGAGACAGGATCTCACTAATTTGCCTAGGCTAACCTTGAAGTTGCAATCCTCTCGCCTCAGCTAAATTTTTTTAAAAGCAGAATCATCCAGGGGTGGTGACTCATACCCATAATCAGGAGGCTGAGGCAGGAAAATCCCAAATTCAAGACCCACATCATATCAAAAACAAAAAGACAGGGGATTATAGTTTATTACTCCCAGGATTTAATCTTCAATACCAAATTAAATAAGACAGAGTCATAGAAATGGTTTTTAATTAATTTTGTTGAGGTAAATTTATATACAATAAGATATGTCCAAAATTATGTTTATTTGAGAAGTTTCCTTGTCCATTTCCCCACCCACTGAAATCAGGCAACCCCTCATCTTATTTGGTCACTATAGATTAAGTTTAGTTTGTTCTTACATTTCATATGAATGGAGTCATACAGTTAATATTTTCTTTTTAAACGTCTGGATTTTTGTTCTTAGCATTAGAGTTTTTGCAAATTATGGAGTTTTGTTTGTTTTGAGATAGTCTTTCTATGTAATTCAGGCTGGCCTTGAACTCACTATCCAAGCAAGCCTCAACCTTGCAGTGATCCTTCTGCCTTGGCCTCCTGGGGACTAGAAGTGTGTGCCACTACATCTGGCGAGTTATGGAGTTTTAAAGTTTGATTTTGTTGTTATTTTGAGATAAAGTCTCATTATGTAGTTATGTAGTTCAGGCTGGCCTTGAACTCTCAGTAATCCTTCTGCCTCAGTCTCCTCAATGCTGAGATTATAGGCATGTACCACCATGCCTCGTAAATTTGAAATATTTTAAAATGTCTTATTTATTTATTTATTTACTTATTTATGGTACCAGGAATTGAACTCAGGACCTTGCACTTGCTAGACAGGCACTGTGCAGCTGAGCTACATCCCTGGCCCTGTTTTTTTGAAGTCTTTTTTTTTTGAGGTATGGGTGTAGGTACTGGGAATTGAACTCAGGATCTCATGCTTGCCAGGCAGACACTATGCCACTAAAGTAAATCCCTGGTCCCTTACAAGTCTTTTTTTTTTTGGTACCGGGGATCGAACTCATGACCTCACGCTTGCCGGGCAGGCACTTAAGCCACTGAGCTAAATCCCCGGCCCTTACCACTCATTTTAAAAAGTCCTCTTTCTTTTCTGTGTATTCAGATGAAAAATGTATAGAGTTTTAGGAAATTCTAGTATTTAAATTTTTATTGTATATAGTTATTGTGCAATAAATACATATTTAAATTTCACATTATGAAGAACATTTATAGGCAGAACCACATCCTTAAAATTAAAAAATCACAGCAAAAAAAGGTTCATTATAGTTGTGCTAGTAGCACTCTGACTTTATTTTCCTTCAACAGAGAACTTAAGTCCTTTCTACAAGGACAAACAGCCTAGTGAGAGAGAGAGAGAGAGAGGGAGAGAGAGAGTGTGTGTGTGTGTGTGTGTGTGTATGTGTGTGTGTGTGTGTGTGAAAATCTGCACCTCAACCCCTCATTCACTTATTTAGTACATGCATACTTCTGGGGGCTGGGATGCTGACAGCAGGGAAAAAAGAAGACAAACACTGTCTGCCACATGGAATTTGCAGTCCAGTTCCAGGGAAACAAAATGAGCAACTAAACAAGTCAGTGTAAAATGTGTTGGGCACTATAGATGCTGTGGAGAAAAACAGCAGGGTACTGGCCAGGTCAGGAGCACTGGTACAGCTGGGGGCAGAGATGCTATTTAGACACCAGTGAGTATTTTAAGTTCTAAAGCAAAACAACCTTCAACTCAGACTGACGTACCCAGAAAAACTGTCTTTCAAAACTGATGGAAGAATAAGATACTGCCATGACCACATCCGAGGAAATTTATAACCACCAAACCAGCACTCCAAAATGTCCTGAAGGACATTCTAAAAGCGATAACAAGGGCTAGCCTCCATGAACCCCAACAGGGGGGATCCACCAGGCAAGGCAAACAAATAAACAGAGGGAGGGAGGAAAAAAGGTGGGGAGCCAATAACAGGAAAATAAAATGACAAGGGCAAGTCAGTGCATGCCAGTTGTAACCATCGATGTTAATGGCCTCAATTCATCAACAAAAAGACACAAACTGGCAGACTGGATCAAGAAGCAAGATTCAACAATATGCTGCATACTAGACAGCAGTCAAGGACACGACATTTTGCGTAAGAATCACTTGAGCCAGGGTGTGGTGGTGCACACCTGTAATGCCAGCATTTGGGAGGCTGAGGCAGAATTGTCTTGAGTTCTAAACCAACCTGGGCTACATAGTAAGTTCAAGCCCAGCCTGAACCACATAGTGAAACCTTGTTTCAAAAAACAAAGTGAAAAAAAAAAAAAAAGAAACAAATGAGATTGATTTGATCAGAGAGAGGTCTGTGGGGAATGGAGAAACACATATATAAGCATTTTTGAGGAGAATATTTCAGGCTAAAGAAATGGTGCAGAGGTCAAAGTGAGGAACATGCCCAGATGTTCAGAACAGGACCCAGGAGGCCAGCTCAGCTGAAGGAGACTGAGCAATGAGAGGGAAGAGGGAGATGAGATCAGAGAGGCAGAGGGTAATTTACCCCACAGGCTCTCAATGGCCAAGTAAAGACCTTGGTTTTCTCTAAGAAAGAAGCTAGTAGAACATTCTGAGCCAAGGACAGACAATCTGATGTCTGTTTTAAAAACACCATTCTGAGCTGGACATGGTGGCAAATCCTATAATCCTAAGCTACTAATGAGTCTGAGGCAAGAGGGTCAAGAATCAAGGCTGGGTTGAGGAATTTACCAAGATCCTGCCTCAAAACATAGGTCCAGAGGGGCCAGGAATTTAGCTTGGTGGCGCAGTGCCTGCCTGGCAAACATGAGGTCCTGAGTTTGATTCCTGGTACACACCAAACAAAACAAAAAAAAAGGCCTGGGATGTAGCACTGATGTTTGCCTAGTAAGCAGAAGGCCCTGGATTCAGTCCCAGATACTACAGTAAATAAATAAATGATAAGAGCACCCTTCTGGCTGCTATGTTGAAAACAAATTGGGGTGGAAGAGAGGAGGGAAGAAGGCAAGAGCAAATCTGCGCTTACTCCTGTTTGCTTGTTGTCTTCTTTAAAGCTTGTTCTCCCCTCCCCCTTTTGGTAGTGGGGATTGAACTCACGACCTCATGTTTGCCAGCCCACACCACTGAGTATCCTGCTGAACTAAATCCCCAACCTTAAAAGCTTGTTTATAGTTCACCTAACTGGCTTTCCTGGTAGAAGCAGGGTCCAGAGGTTACCGCTTGATGTAACCGTAACAAAATAAGCATTGGGTTATATTCACAAGGAATCAAGAGTGTTCATGGGGGATCTTGGTTCCCTCCTCCTAACACAGGAACTGTAAGTCTGAGTCTGGGGTCTCCCTCCAACTCTAGAGGCCTCAGCCATGTGGCAGCATCCAATGGGCTGGTGGCAGAGTGCCTCAGCCTTTGGAGCTCCTGCACCATAGCAGGTTCCGTGTGCATCTAAAGAGTGGCCTGGGACAGGCTCCTCCCCATGTCCCTCACATGTACAAGGGGTTTCCCAAAACCTTTAGGATCTTCATTGGCAGGGCAGAGTCAGATATATGCTTTTTCCTATATCCAGTTCATCTATAAATGAAATGGATTGATTGAGACTTACTTTATAATCAAAGGACTCCTTGTGTCTGTGTTTTTGCAACAAACTAGTCATGGGTGCCTAATTCTTTCTCTGGTTTTTAGGGAAAAGTTGAGTTCTGCTAAACTTGTATCTAATGGAAAGCCTTGTAGAACACAGCTGAAATGTGCACATCTTTTATTACCTCGAAGAATCAGGCTTTTTTCCTCTTTTGTTGCAGGTAGAGGAGATCTTCAGGAAGTCACCCTTCCTGGTTCCTGATGACAGTGTCAGCATTATGGATGGCTCCAATGAAGGTGGGAGGACTGCGGAAGGAATGTTATTGGGGGGGAATAGTAGTTAATGAAAGATGTGATTAAAAAGTTGGGATATGGAATGGCGTGCTAAAGAAAAAGGAACTAAATAAAGAGAAACAAATGGGAAAGAAGAATGGTATAGCAGGAAATACAGCCACCTGGGAAATTTAAAAGAACAAAGGTGGAACCACAAAAAAAAAAAAAAGCTCCAGAGTAGTATAATCCTTGTCTTTCTCTCTTTTAGGCATATTAGCTTGGATTACTGTGAATTTTCTAACAGGTAATTATGTCCTCATGTTTGTGTTAAGACCTTAAGTGGTTGAATATGGTGGCATACACTTGTTATCTTAGCATTCCAGAGGCAGGAAGATTGCACATTTGAGGCCATGCTGGACTACATAGTGAGATGCTGTCTGTTTCAAAATGGGAAAAGAAAAAAAGAGACTTTATCTGGCACAATTGACAGACTAAAAATTCGTTTTGAGCTTCATTTGTAAAAGAGACAGAGGGCTGAGGATATAGCTCAGCAGCACAGTGCCTGCCTAGCAAGTGTGAGGTCCTGAGTCCAATTCCTGGTACCAAAACAAAACAAAACAAAACAAAACAAAAAGGTGAGAAGCTGGGCTTGGTGGCACATACCTGCAATCCCAGCACTTGGAAGTTAGAGGCCAACCTGTACTACATAGCAAGATTGTGTATCAAAAGAGAGAGAGAGAGAGAGAAGAGGGAGAGAGGGAGAAAAGGAGAGAGATCAGAGTATGGTGTTGTCAGCCTGTAATTCCAATAATTGGGAGGCTGAGCTAAGAGAAGAACACATTCAAGCCTACCTTGCCAGGCATGTTAGCACAAGCCTGTAATTCTAGCACTCAGGAGGCTGAGGCAGGAGGATTGCCTCGAGTTCACGGTCAGTTTGGGCTTTATAATGATCAAGGCCAGCTTTGGCAATTTAATGTGATCATATCTTTAAAAGAGTCTGGGGATATAACTCAGTGATAGAGAACTTCAGAGTTCAATTCCCAGTACTAAAAGAAAGAAAGAAAAAGAAAGGAAGGAAGGAAGGAAGGAAGGAAGGAAGGAAGGAAGGAAGAAAGAAAGAAAGAAAGACCAAGAAGTTAATAGTTACACTGTCTTCAAGGTCTCACCTCCTCCAAGAGTCCTCCTGACCTGACACTTCCCGGCAGCTTTAGAGGCCAGGGAGCAGTACATATTTCGTATTTATGGAATAGCTTCAGTGTCCAAGGGCAGTAGAAAATTGCAGGCCAGTGGGTATTGGGCTCTGCAGATGTGGGGGACAATCTGAGCTCTCTGTTGACAGGTCAGCTGCATAGCAATGGGCAGGAGACTGTGGGGACCCTGGACCTGGGAGGGGCTTCCACCCAAATCACATTCCTGCCCCAGTTTGAGGTGAGTCGCTCACACGAAGGTCTGGTTAGCAGCACACTTGGCAGGCGTATCATGGCATCAAGAAAGTGCTGCCTTACTTTCTGACAGCAGCTCTTCCACAAACAGGCTGAGTCATCGTGACTGGCAAGCTTCCTCCTGCCCTCTCACTGTTTAGAATCCTTTTGATTTCTCAAGCCTTCTGAGGCTGGCTGTGTAAACTTATCTCCATTTATGGGTCTTTTTTGTTTTGTTTTTTTGGGGTTTTTTGCCGGGGTGGAGTAGAGGGTGGGCAGGGATGGTGGTGATAAAAGCATCAGATAATTACATATCCTGAACACTCTTTTTGCTTTTTCTGATTTGCAGAAAACCTTGGAACAAACCCCTAGGGGCTACCTCACTTCCTTTGAGATGTTTAACAGCACTTATAAGCTGTATACCCATAGGTGAGGAAGGGGACAGGGAAGATTTCACATTATATGATTCTGCTAACTTTGCAAAGCATTTCAAACCTTTATTGCATTTGATCAGCCTTATCTTTGCCAGTTAGCACAAACCCATGGCACTTAACAAACCCAAGGGACTTCAAAAATGTGTTTCTCTAGAGGGAGGAGCACATTGGAGAAGGCTCAGCCAAAGCTCTGTAATCTCCACTGGAATTTGAACCCCATTGGGATAATGAGGGCTTCTCTTGAGAGGGGTTCCGGGGGTGGGGGGACCCTAGGAAGGATCATCATTGCTGGCCTTTGAATCAGACCTGTAAGCAGCTCTTCATGGACAACCTTGATCCAAAAGGTGTAGACATTTCCTCTTTTTGACCACATGAGATACGTAAATCACAGAGACAGAGAAACCATGTTACTTTTGAAAGCTGTAGCTTAGGGCTGGAGAACTTGAAGACTAGCAAAAGATTGGTCAACCCTGTATTTTACAGTTACTTGGGACTTGGATTGAAAGCTGCAAGACTGGCAACCCTGGGAGCCCTGGAGACAGAAGGTTTGCCTGGGTACCTCTGCCGGGTGCGGGGACGGTGAGAGTGACACTACTACTCAGCGCATTGCTTCCTTCCTTGGCCATGATTCTGCAGAGGAAAGATTTATGTTGCATTAGGAAGCCTGGGTTGTATAATGGGCATAACAATTGCAAACCCCTTGTAACTAGAAGGTCAGGTGCTTTGCTGTGTATTATTAGCCATTTTTCGAATGAAGTCTACTTGGAGCCTGTAGCTAGGAGCCTGGAGCTTCTGTAGAAAATCAGGTGTCAGGGTATTTGGCAAGAGCTTGCACAAGCCCTTAGCCTTATGTGGGAGGTGCGGGAAACAGAGTCTGTTGTATTTGAAAGGTAGAATAACTAAGTAGTCTCATTCATCTCTTCATAGTTTGTGTCAGGCAGAACTGGGTACAATCCAGTTTGGTGATTTGGGTCAATTTAGTTGACCTTTTTGTGTCCTGTTCCTCACCTTAGGTGTATGACTTTGCATTTAATGTGTGGTACCTGGCTCACAGTAGGCCATTAGTAGGATGGAGATTGAATAATACTTTATAGTTTTCCAAACATCTTCAAGTATATTTCTTGTAAGCCCCGTGGCTACTACTGAAGAAAGGTAACACAGTATTTTAACCCCATTATAGATAAGAGGAAACTACTGTAGGTTTTGGTTTCATTGAGATGTAATGAAAACCATAGACCCCTCTGCCAAAGGCACATGTGCACAAAATGTGCCTGTAGTTTCAGGGAGTTTATCAACCCCACAAGCCTATGAACCCTGAGTCAAGAATTTCTGTCACGGAAAAAGAAGAAAAAGAAGAGGTATTGCTGTCACAAGATGCAGTTAAGGAATTGATTTCATAAGATTTTAAGGCTTCATCCTCTCAGTAATCCCTTTCAGCCTTAGAGACTTACCTTGCTCTGTCTCTGTCTCTCTCTTTCTGCCTGTCTCTTCCTTTCTCTGTCTGTCGCTCTGTCTCTCTGACCTGCCTCTTTTCACTCTGGTTTCTTTTAGGGACTGAGGGACATACTTTCCGAAGTGCCTGTCTACCAAGATGGTTGGAAGCAGAGTGGATCTTTGGGGGTGTGAAATACCAGTATGGTGGCAACCAAGAGGGTGAGTAATACTTTTCATGACCTTTACAGTAGAAGTTCTGCAAAATCCCATGAGAAACTTTCTCCTGCGCTCAAGACAGCTTATCATGTTGCACACATTCATTCCACAGATCTTTGTACTCCTCTAGGGACTCATGTGAAGGGACAGCAAACAAGGCAGCTGTCACCCTGCAGCCTGTTTTCTGTTTCCTAGTGCGAGTATCACAGATCCATTAGAAACCTGTCAGTAGCCTGAATCCAATGTAGCAGCATGAAACCATTTCAGGTTCAGTTAATGTTTAGCTATTTAAATCATAGTAAAAACTTAAAAAGTTGAGATGATGGGGGAAGTTGAGATATCTTAGCTGTTACAAAAGGCATACACTTTAAAATCACAGAAGAAACTTGTTTACCAACGAAAGGAAACAAGTGAGCCTTCTAAACCCTCGCTCACAGAGACTGTGGGACGTGGCAGAGGGCAGCATCGCCAGATGGGCTGGGGCTGTCTGGTGAACGTGGGTCAGGGAGGGGCTGCCCTGAAGAAACAGCAGTGGGGCTGCAGAAGCTGACTCAGCCTTGTTTTCCAGGGCTTTTGTTCTGAGTGTCAGCCTCTTCCTTGGTCTTCCTGCTGCCCCCGCCTGGCTCCAAGCTTCCTCAGAGAGAGGCCCCTGGCCCTGTCACTGTTCTCATTGTGCGCTTTTGCCCTGGCAGGGGAGGTGGGCTTCGAGCCCTGCTACACCGAAGTGCTGAGGGTAGTACAAGGAAAACTTCACCAGCCAGAGGAGGTCCAGGGAGGCTCCTTCTACGCCTTCTCTTACTATTATGACCGAGCTGTTGAGACAGACATGATTGGTGAGTTGGTCCCAGCAGCAGGCCAGGAGGGGAGATGGAGGGCTGTGTGGAGGCTCTGTGGGGCTCAGCTCCTGCTGTTTTGTGCAGCTGGGGATGAATATGACTCCGAGTCTTTGGGTGCTGGGTGAGCTGAACAAGTGTACATGAGGCCTTTTCCTTTTTTCTTTAACTTTTCTTTTTGTACCTGGAATTGAACTCAGCACCTTGAGCTTCCCAGGCAGGTGCTTGTGCCGTTGAGCTAAACCCCCAGCCACCTTTTCCTTTTTTAAATTTTACACTTTTTTCCCCCATGGTACTGGGAATTGAACTCGGCACCTTGCATTTGCCAGGCAGGCACTGTGCCACTGAGCTATATTCCTGGCCCCTTACACCTTTATCGACACAGAATAAATGCACATGTTTATAGTGTGGTTTGCCAAGTTTTGTCACCTGCATACACCTGTGAAACCATCACCACATTCAAGATAATGAACAACTACTCTATCCCCCGAAGCAACTTCCTCCTGCTTTTGGGATTCCTTTTTTCCTTATCACCAAAGTTATGCTTTTGTTTATCTGAGAGAGTATATGTACATGTCCTATCATGGCCTGAGAAATACGAATTAAAATCTTACTTGTGTTTTTTATGAGCCTACTCACTTATTGTAGTTAAACACATGTAACATAAAATAGCCCTCATTAATTGTAAATATATAAAATGGGCAGCATAGGTTTGTACTGTATGGATACATATTTGTGTATTCCATTCTTAAATACTGGAAATTTTATTCTGGTTTTTCATTATTATAAATATCACTAGTATAAGGTTTCTTTTTTCTTTGAAGGATTTTGACACCAGTTACTGTTCTACTTCATTTCAGATTATGAAAAGGGAGGTGTTTTAAAAGTTGAAGACTTTGAAAGAAAAGCCAGGGAAGGTGAGTCTCAGGGGAGGCAGGCCGCCTTTGAAAGGCAGTTGTGAGGGGCACCTGCCCACTCAGCAACCTGACTGCACAGAGGACTGCTTCCAATCGGTACCAGAACTCAAGACATCAGGTGGCATAGATAAGACAAGAATGTAGAATACAAGAGGCTTTCGGGAAACGGTGAAAATTGTCTTTGTCTTTCTACATTTTTTTTTTTTTGAGACTATGGAGTTTAGGTTGGCCTTGAACTCAGCAGTCCCGTTGCCTCAGCCTCCCAAATGCTGGGATTACAAAGTGAAATATTATTATCAGTGTTAATGAAACACGAAGCACCAAGTACATGGGATACAGCCTCAGGTGCTTCCTCAAGAGGGTGACTCCAAATAGGATGCAAATGATCTTAATCCTGTGGCCCCCCAGGATTACTGTGGGATAAATGATATTACCCCATCTTCTGGGCCTTTACATTAATGATAGACAAGGAACTTGGAGCTAAGCTTCCACAATTGGTCATAGAAATTTGGCAAATAGTGGGCTGGGCACGTAGCTCAGTGGTAGAGTACTTGACTAATATATGCAAGACTCTGGGTTCAACCCTCAGCTTCCCCATCCAACAGAAAAGAAATTTCATAAACAAAGTAAGACCCACGTAAATGAGAGTAGTTAGTATTTCATACCAGATTTGTGCTAGTTCTTAAGAAGCTGTGGTCTTTCAGAGGCAATCAGTGCACAGCAGGTCTCTGAGAATCCCAGCCACAGATCAAACACAGACTCCTGCTTTGCTTATTTTACATCTGTATTTAGAGAAAGTCTCGCATCTCTCAGCTCCATTGCACACTTGACCTCAACTGCCTGTCACTTTCAGTGTGTGATAACTTGGAGAACTTCACCTCAGGCAGTCCTTTCCTGTGCATGGATCTCAGCTACATCACGGCCCTGTTAAAAGACGGCTTTGGCTTTGCAGATAGCACTGTCTTACAGGTAAGATACAGGTCACTGATGTCCTCTAACAGTCTTTTGTTGGGATTTGAAAGAAGTTAAGATATTGCTTAGTAGGGGCCGGGGATTTAGCTCAGTGGCTTAAGCACCTGCCTGGCAAGTGCAAGGTCATGAGTTCGATCCCCGGTACCAAAAAAAAAAAAAAAAAAAAGATATTGCTTAGTGATTGGAATAGCTGTAAATGGGGGTATTGTGTTCAGGCGAGACAAGAAATTGTGAATTTTGGGTTGAAGTAAACTAGTTCATCTAAGCCCTTCCTCCTCCCGCCTCCCCTTGTATCAACTCCTGTTTCCCCAATTTGGGATGCGTTTATATTGCCCCATAGCTTGTGTTACACATTTCATAGTCATTTCTACTACGGTGTTTGAACTTCAGTGTCAGTAATGTCAATTGATAAAACAGGACTCTTCTGAATCAAAAATTAGGGGCCTAGAACTCCCTTGCCATTCAGATTCCCTTTCTCCTTCAAATCATTTCCAAGAATTCCCTGGAATTCAGAAGAAAACAATTTGATAGACTACTAATCCCCTTGTTCTGTAATTGAGGAAAAATGTTGCCCAAGGTCACTGAGCTAATTGAGGCACAAACTGGCCCAGAATGCCTTAGATGCCCTGGTTAGTTTACTGTGTGGCAGTCGCTCACATAGTAGAAATTGAGAAGCTTGGTATATTTTCCTGCCCCTAAATATATTCCCAGCTCCTGATATAGTGCTCCTTCTACTGCACCCATTAACTTTCCATTTTGTATTACCTTATCAGAAAGAGGTGACGCAGAAAATAAAACAGAGGATGCTGTGCTTTTTCAGGATTAGGGGTTCGGATGTCTGTCTGCATAGATCTTTCTAGAAGGCCTGAGGAGACCACTTCCTGGGCGGAAGCCCTCAGGAGGGGGAATGGAGGGTGCAGGGCAATAGGCTGTGGCTGGAGGGAAACTGTCACTGAGGGGAGCAGCCAGAAGCCTCCTAAGACTGGCTCTTCTCAGTTTTGCCTTGGTTTAGACATGTGTGGTCTTTGAAGATATTATCTGCCTTAGTGCTTTGCTTGCTGGAATTGAAAACAATAAAAATTTGAAAACTTTTTTTTTTCTCCTCAACAGCTCACAAAGAAAGTGAACAACATAGAGACGGGCTGGGCCTTGGGGGCCACCTTCCATCTGTTGCAGTCCCTGGGCATCTCCCAGTGAGCCATGCCTTCCCCCAGGCCTACAAGCAGCCACAGCCTCTCTGACAGGAGGAACAGGGGAGCCATTGTCCTGAGCTCTTCTCGGTGCTGAAGCCCAGCAGCGGGCTTTTCAGGGAAGGGACTTTTGTAGACGGGTCTTGCCCTTGAACCTAGAGATTTGAGCTGAATTTTACACCTTGAATGTGAAACATTACCTGACCGCTGGGGTGCACAGCCGGCACTAGAGCCTCGGTGAGCCATGAACAGTTCTGGAACGCAGCCTTGGAGTGACAGCTCAGGGACAGGTCCCTAGGAACCAATGGAAAATCTCATTTCAACACCTGGGAGTGCCTCATTCCTTGGAAATTGTAATTATCCTCTTATATGCTAAATTAAGCCAGTTTATTTCAATCTCATGACCTGTGAATGCCAATGTCTTTTTCCTCCCTGTATACTATCCTGTCCTCACCCTTACGTGCACCCTTTTGCTCTCAGAGAAAAAAAAATGTCTGGTTTTGCTTTCTATATGTAATATTAAAAAAAACAAAGGAAAGAAGGTGCCGTATCAGAAGACAGGCTTGGGAAAGAGGCTCTGCAGCCAGGGGTAGTGGTGCGTGTCCTGCCTGTCTCCTACTCCCGGCACTGTCAGCTGAACTCCAGCAGGATGGCAAGTCGGACCCTAGACTTTCTCAAAATACAAAATGAAGGGGGCTGGGGATGAGCGCAGAGAAAAGGCCCTGGGTTCGGTGTCCAATGCCACAAAAATAAATGAAGAGAAGAGAGCTGGGTGCTGTGGCAGGCGTCTGTGATGCCTGGGAGCTGAGGCAAGAGGATCACAAATCCAAGGCCCCGCTGGGCAGTTTAGTAAGACCTTGTCTCAAAATAAAAAATGAAAAGGACTGGGGCTGTAGCTCACTGGTAAAGTGCTTGCCTGGTAGGCACGAGACCTGGGCTCAATCTCTAGTGCTATTTAAAAAAAAAAAAAGGATACCACTCTGCCTGTAGGGACATTTTGGGAGGATGTGGCCACTTTTTATTGCTTACCTTGTGTAGTCAGCTTTTTCTCGGTCAGTGGTGGGATTAATGAACATTTCCAACCTTACAGGTATGTGTGTGTTCAGTGCCGGGGCCCCCTCCCAGGCCAGTATGTTTATAGTATTGTCTGTGATCCTAAATGACTTTGTATTTTTAAGAAATACAACTTATACACTAACTCAGTGACGGTGAACCTTTTAGAGCTTGCAGTGATAACAAAGAGCCCACTGCAGCATGTCGTAGGTTCACCATAACCCTAGCTGTTGGTCTGTGGCTAGAGCTTAGTTGTTGTGTGGGCTATTTGAGAAACTACAGATTCTAGGTACAGCCTTTCAATTCACACGTGTGTGTGTGTGCGTGTGTGTGTGTGTGTGTGTGTTGAAGTGCACTGGGAATTGAGCCCAGGGCTCACACACACTAAGCACACACTTTACCACTGAGCTACTCCCTTAATCCTATTTGCACTTTTATTCCTTATTCCCTTTTTTTTTGGTACTGGGGATCGAACTCATGACTGTGCACTTGCAAGGCAGGTGCTTATGCTGCTGAGCTAAATCCCCAGCCCAAACTTTCACTTTTTTGGGGGTACCCGTGCCAGGGCTCAAACTCAGGGTCTTACAATGCTAGACAAATACTCCACCACACTGAGCTACATTGCAGATAAATTCTTTTCCATTTGTAGCAGTACTTTCCTGGCCTCGCATCTGATCAATTTAACTAACAATTTGTCTATTTCCAAGAATTCCAACCCCCTTCCCAATGATAAACTTTGGAGTTGGTTGACTATTTTGGTCCATGTCAGAACACTGGACTAGTATTTCCAGAGAATCATATTTAATAACTTTGAGGTTTTTTAAAAACAGAATGCCTGAACCTCTTGATTTTGTGAATTAGTCTCCCCAAAGTTATTAACTTAAAACATTTTCACTATCTTGTACTTTTGCCATCTGACTGTCATCTGCTTTTTGACTCCCTACTCTATTGCTGTTGCACTTGAAAGGTCTTCTGTAGTTTGGTTCCTTTGCCATTTCTTTTTCCCCTCTTCCTCTTTTCTTTCCAAGAGAGTTTGCATCTCCCTAAACTTGCAGCTTTCACAGTCACCTCCCTTTCCTTCTGTTTTTATGAAGGATATTAAGTATGCTTGGCTCTCACACCAGTCCCTGGGGAACCTTGTTTTTTAAGCTACTCCACTGAGTCAATAAGTATTTAACATCTGCTCTCTGTGAGAAACTAGGAAACTGGTGGGTGGGGCTGTGACAGATTCAGGGTAGCCTTGAACTCAAGTGTACCACCACACCCAGATGAACAAGGAAATTTCTGTATCACACACCACCTCCAGTTTGAGTTGTTTAATTCAATGTGGAATTTCTTCAGCCTTTTCCCTCTGATTACCATTTCCCACCCTGGAAGCATAAATTCTTTTCCACAGATGGAATTGTGGAAAAGCATAAATTCTTTTCCAAGGCTGGCCTTGAACTCGCAGGCTCAAGTGATCCTCCTGCCTCAGCCTCAGCCTCGGCCTCGGCCTCCCGAGTAGCTCAGGTAGCTAGGACTACATACTTGCACTAATGTGCCTTTAGTAAGGCCTTCCCCCCAACTCTGGCGGTACTTGCTGTATACCCAGTTGTTTTTATTTTTTGATATAGGATCTCACTAACCTCAAACTTGAAATCCTCTTCCCAAATTGCTGCGATTACAGGCATGTGCTGCCACACGAAGCACTAAGGTTACCTTTATAGTTTTTCCCTTTCTCAAAAAATGCTCATGCAGGATGGAATAGTCTTTGAAACTGGAAACATCCCAAAGATGTAATCTAATCTCCCCACTGCAGCATTTCCTCAGTGTTTCAATAGGCTATCACCTGCATTCTGTCAAGTATTTTTAAGACATTTTATTTCATTTGGAGTTGCAGCGATGTTTACAAATTGCTTCTTAAATATCTTAAGATGAATTCTATTTTCTCAGTATTTTTTTTTAAGACAAAGTCTTACTATGTAGTTCAGACTGGCCTTGAACTCACTATGTAGCCCAGGCTGGCCTCAAATTCACAGTGATCCTCCTGCCTCAGCATCCTGAGTGCTAAGACTACAGGCATACACCACCACACCCAGCTTGTCTTCTAACTCTGCAGTCTGCCATTGTAAAACCTTTCAAATCTTTCACAGTAAGTCCTACTAAATTCTTTATACTGTCTTTTAACATTTGACACAACTTCTGGACCCCATGACATCCTGTCAAAACAAATTGCTAGGTTAGTAGTATCTCCTAAATGTTATTCTACAAGATTGTACCTACAGTAGAAGCCAAATTGTTTCCCAGGAAGTAAGCTGTGTTCATTAAAGGGTCCTCCAGCCAGACAGGCCCAGAGAGGTGAGGTTCTCTTGGGCTTTCTTACCACAGGCTGTCTCTGAAGAGGCTCATGAGTAGAAGCTGGATTGGTAAAGTGCATAGGTTGTCCCCCAGAATCCTTGGTCACTCTTGGGTAGATGTAGTCTCACTTCAGAAGTTTCTCTGCATATGTTTTGTTAATCTTGATCAGACTATCTGGAGAGTTAGCCATTTGTTAGTTTTAAATGCAATTCAGAGAATTTTTGTCTTAGCAAAAGATGTGATATACCCTTTGGGCCTCTCACTTAAGGGCCCTGCATACTCTAATTTTACTGGGTAGTTTTACCTCTGTGAAAGGGTTTGTGTGAAATACCTAGGACCTGTCCTGGAACACAGTGGATACTGTTTATTGTCGTAACTGTATGCAGAACTGAGTCACAGAGGTACCTCACTGTGCCTTAAAGTGTGCCTTAAAATTCTCTTTGTCTTTATACTTTTGGAGTCTAGATTCTCTGCCTGGGCAATCTTTCTATGTCTTATGATAATGACCCTGTGCCTATAGTCTGCCAGTAGACACACAGCTTTCAACAAAAGCTGTCATGTTTTCATCGTGGCACATTTTTCCTGGCTTCCAGGGAATTATTTTTCACTCTGTATCTTAATACATTTTTCACATTTGCCTGAAAAGCTGCCTTAAAGCATCAAACTTCTCATTCCTTCAGAAATTATCACCAAGAATAGCTCAGCTTGGTTCAAAAGCAGACTGTCTTATTTCATCTTCAAAGCAGACTTCTGGCCGAGATGTTCTTTACAGCATGCAGATCTAACAGCTGATGATGCCCTCCAAGGAGCCGTGGGGAGCTCTTCAGAACCACTGTGACACTGCGGTTTTTGCCAGCTGTAGCGGCTGCCGCCGCCACCACCACACACAAATTCTGCATGGCAGTGTCCCTTCTGACCTGCTTCCCGAGGTCTTCAAACATATGCAATGTAATTCTGTATTATTTTATTACTGAGCAGAGATTGGTGTCCTGGAGAGGGACCATAATTAAAACTGAAAATCTGGTGTTGTGAAGAAGATGTCATAACTAGGATTAATAAGATTTCCTTGTTTTTTCTACAAAGTCCAGTGCACCAGTAACAAAGGTCAAAGTACTTTGTATTTAGTCAGCGTTCTAATGTTAATTTTAAAACAGCAATTCTAATAGAAATGTAATAAGTATTTCTAACTTTTACCTCTATCAAAAGAACAAATTTATGACCAGCATTAAAAATAAACTCTCTAGAGCTGGATTTGCTGGCGCACACTTGTAATCCCAACACTTGGGAGGCTGAGGCAGGAGGATCAAGTTTGAGACCAGCCTGGGCTACAAAATGAGCTCAAGGCCAGCCTGAACTGCATAGTGAGACTCTGTCTCAAAAAGACAAAAAAAGGGGGTTGGGAATTTAGCTCAGTGGCTCAAGCGCTTGCCTGGTAAGCACGAGGTCATGAGTTTGATCGCTGGTACCAGAAACAAACAAAAAAGACAAAACAAAAACAAAAACCCTCTCTTAGAAAGGACTGTTAAGTGAAAATGAATGGAGCAGCACCTCAGTAATTTTTATTTTAGTAATAAAAACTCTTTTCAATTGAACAATAACAGTCTTCCTGTGGAGTTTTTTTTCCCCTCACAGCAGACTATCAGTCCTTTAGGTTCCTTAGGCACAGTAAGCAAAGAGAAAGAGACAAAAATTCTGATGTAAAGGAAATTTATTAAATTATATCTTGCAAATGTGGGCGGTGGTCATGAGGCAGGAAGTTCTTTTTTTCATCGACATAATCTCCAGAAGACAGCACTCATTTGCTGGCAAAGGCCACGATTTGTTCCTGTAGAAAAGGGGAACAAAGTGAGCGGCACTCACACTAAGGTTAGGAGGGGAGGCAGATGCTTGGGGGGAGGCGGGGGGGGTAGGGATATAGTTTGCTGAGTGTGCACAAGGCCCTGGGTTCCATTTGTAGTACCTCCCTGCCCCCAGAATGAAAAGTAAAAAAAAAATTTTTTTGAGACAAGGTTTTACTATGCAGTTCAGGCTGTACTTAAACTCACTTTGCAGCCCAGGCTGGCCTCAAACTTGAAGAGCTCTTCCTGCCTCAGCCTCCCAAGTGCTAGGATTATAGGTGTGCACCACCACACCCAGCAATAGTATAGTACTTAAAATGAAATATCCAAAGTGATCAAAAACAGCCACAGAGATAGTCTTCTCAAGAGTCCCTGTTTTATTTTACCAAAAAAGAAATCTTTAAATGGAAGTATCTTAGAAGCAGCAAAAGTAGTTTAGACATCTTCATCTTTATAAGGCACCATTCTATAGTCCTTCCTGCATGCCTAATTATCACTTAGATATGTACCCTGACAGCAAGCCCAGCAAGGACTGCTGCTTATAACCACTGGGGACGGCAGACAAAATCAAATCTTACAGTCAAGGAAGCTTTTAGTTTTTTTGCTAATCCTTTCTCAGTGAACAATAATCTTGGAAAACCCCCAGTGGCCTCTTACTTTGAGTGGAGACACAGCATTAGTAACCTGTAAGCCCCACGTCCTGAGCAGTACGAGCAGGGTGGCACTGGTGGAGTACAGCCTTTTCAGCAAGTCCGTAGCAGCCAGGAGAGCAGTGTTGTGACGCTGTCTGTCTGTTTCATAACAGGTGAGGTGGCTCATAGAGCCTGGAAGAAAGAGAGGCGTTCACATCCCTTATCCAATAATAAAGGCTTCTTCCCCTTCCTAGTGACCCAGATATATGGGACCCCATCTTGCTACAGGGGGCCATTCTAGGGCTCTGATCTTTAATTCTGTGACCTCGGGATGCCTGAATCTTTACCTAAGTCTTTTCCATTGAAGGCTGCAGTACTGAGATGATGGAGCAAGCTGGAGATATCCCCAAAGCCCATGTTGACACCTTGTCCCGCCAGTGGGTGGACTCTGTGGGCTGCATCCCTGGGAAGGAAGCAGCATGCAGGTGTGGCCTCCAGCAGCAGTGAGGAGGGAGTGGCCCACTCCATGACTGTCTTACCCAATGAGCGCCACGCGAGGTCGCACATACTCCGCTGCGTGTCCCAGCCCCAGAGGAAACAGTACTCTGCTTTTGGCATCCACTCTGGCTACACTTGGGGGTAGCTGGCGAGCTGAGACTTTAGTGGGCTTCAGTAGCCCAACAGCATATTGCAGCATGGTGCCAGCAGAGCTGATGAAGTCGGTGTGGTGAGCATCACTCCACTGAGCATCAGCCACAAAACAAACCAGGAGAAATCTCATCAGTGACTAGCAGGAAACTCAACAAGGAAACCCTTTTATATAACTGAGGCTAAGGGTAATGCTACTTAACAAGCCCAATCTGACTTTGACCATGAGTGACAAACCCCTTAAACAAATGCAAAATTGAATTTCCCCGAACTCCTCACAGGCCAACCTGCTCCTGAGCAGGCTTCTGCCCACCTCTGAGCTTTTGCCAGTCCCCGCCACTAATAAGGACGCATCCACCAGCATAGCTCATCCTACGCTATCTTCTCTCCAGGGCTCCTCTCTGGTCTGCCCACCTCTGTTCTACCAGGATAACACCTCAGAACCTCCAAAGACACTGTCCCCTAAGTCCTCTGCTCTGTTTTTTCCCCTCTGTGCTGCCTATGTATACTTTTATCACTGTACTCAGTCATTTAAAGTCTCTCCACACCTGACTACAAGCTGCCCAAAGGCAGGGACTGTCTTATCCATCTCTGTCTCTAGAGCCTGCTATACAGAAGGTCTTGTAATTATTGTTACATGTACATGTTAGGAAGGTGTTAAGACTTGTACCAGAAATACATATTTAATGACCCAGAGAGGGACAGCATTCACCATTTATCTAGGAAACCTGTATGTTCAATTCCTTGTATTCCTACTGCTACTAGAGCAGTGATATATGATTCTTTATTGTGAAGCTCTTAGTGAGTTCAAGGGCCAAACTTCAAGGGCCAGACTGACTGCAGAACCCAGCTTTGCCCTAGCTCTGTGACCTTAGGCAAGTTCCTAATCTTTTTAAAGGAGGCTAAATACTACCACCTACCTCAAAGGTTAAGTAAATACACACAATACTCTAATGTATTTTTCCTTTAAAAGCATTCCGGCACATAGTAAACAAATGTTAATGAGTGCTATTAATGAATTTAGATAAATGTGAAATAAAAGCTACCAAAATACAAGTACCTATATTATCTATAGTTTGTATCTACTACAGAATAAAATAATCATTTGTTGAGAATGTACAATGTATTAAATATATTCTAAGCATTTTACATAAATTATCATTTTATTTTAGTTTTTAATTTTTTGGTCTTTGAGACAGAGTCTTGCTATGCAGTTCAGGCTGGCCACTCGCTCACTTTGTAGCCCAGGCTGGTCTGGAACTTGCAGGGATCCTCCAGCCCCAGCCTCCCGAATGTTGGGATTACAGGCATGTGCCACGTGCCTGGCTTAATTTTTAATTTTTATGTTGTATGAGAATTAAACCCAAGGCTGTACGTGGCAGTAGGCAAAAACTCTACTACCGAGCTACACTCTCACCCCAATTTTCTCATTTAAACGTCTCTTGTAGTCCTGAGAGGTTGGTGGTAACTATTTCTATTTTTCAGGAGATTAACAGAATTGAACCCATGTCTTATCTACAGCTATACCACCCCAAATGCGCCAATCTTGGCCTGAACCCGAAAATCTGGTCCTAAACCCGTGTCTGTCTACAAAGTTTACTCTGTGCTAAAAATGTGCTCAACCCTCTGCCCCCAGGAGTCCGGTTTCAAAGGTTCAGATACTTGGAACCTACTAGAGTTGTTCAAAATAATCAACATGTACAGCTTTTTAAAAGGCAGTGCTAATCACCACCAGTCAGCTATGTCCATCAGCATAGCAGCAGCCCGCAGCCCTAGAAGAGCATCACTGCATTTCTATTCCCTGTGCGCCCTCCTCAGCATAACCCTAACCAAGGTTAGTTACAAAGGGATAGCTGCTTGGTGAGTCTGTCTCCTCACTCAAAACTAGTTTTCAGTACCTACCCCTACAGCCTGTCTATTAGCCAGGCCAGGTGATACTCACAAAGGCAGAGTTGACAGCATCCACGAACTCTTCCTCATCCATGCTGACCAGCTGTGCTGCATGGTCATGGGATGTGGACCAAACCAGGGAACTCAAGGTGTCTGAGAGCTGCATCAAAAAAACATTAAAGCTGTGGCTAAAGTTCTAATGAACTTGAGGGCTCTTGAGCACAAAGAAAGATGAGAAGGGGAAACAATGTAAGCTGGGCATGTTCCCCTGAAACCAGAAAAAGGGCTGAGAAAGTAAAGTCCTAAAAAGGAAGGGCTGCCTGGCAGACTGGCCAGACGCAGAAGACCTCTTACCGGGAGCAGAGCAATGGGCCCTGAGGGAAGAAATCTTTGCCAGGCAACATTGTTTTCTGTGGCCTGCAATATGGAAGAGAAAGGCTCTTATGAAGAACACCTGTGCCTGTGAGTAGGGTCCCAAGTGGCAGCTCCAGATCTTACCTCTGATAAATGCAGAGTAGCCACCACAGCAGACTGGTCATAGTTCCAGCTGACGTTCCGGATCCCTGCAGCCTGCCGGACTCCTGAGTTGTGACCATCAGCACCAATCTGCATGGAGATGGGAGCCTGCTAAGTCTTACAAGCTCTGCATACATCAAACTGCTCCAGGATTTCCTCTTTCCCCTAACGACTACTCTAGTTCCAACTATTGGCCAGCCCACAGCAGGAAACTTTTCATCAGGCCTGTTTCATTCTCAGCCCTGGAGGGGAGCCCTACAGTATGCACCCTGTCCCCACTGATGGAGCCAAAGTGGACATCTGGCCCAAGAAATGCCAGTCATGTTAAGCCTGAGCTAGGTGCTCTTGAGATTTAAACTAGAGAGGAAAGTTTGAGTAGGGACAGGCCATGGAGCAGAATGGGCTGACGTGAGGCTGGGAATGGCTGCCCCATGAAAGGGAAAGGTAGTGAGCAAAGAGAAAAACAGTGAGAGCTCCAAGGAGGTGAATGACAATGGGATTGTGAGTGGGAAAGAGCAGCCCCAATTGCTGACACTCTGGTGCTTGTCCCAGCTATCCCATCCTCATTTCTAGACCTAAGATGGCCATGAAATTACCTCCTTCATTGGATTTAAGACCCCTTCAACTTGGGCCGGCCCAAAGGGTGACTGGGCATTTTATAACCAAAAGCCTTGCCTGAAGTAAATACGGCTTAGACAGACGGGCTTACAGAGGCCCTAGTGTGTAGGACAGGGTTTAGACATGCAAGACCCCTGGGAAAATAAGAATCTTCAACTACCAACAATGTGGTCTGGAGGGTGCTGCCATCACCTAGGGTAATATGGACCCAAGGGCTGGAGTCTGCCATGGAAAATGGGCCAGGCCAGGAGTAGCCAACTGCTTTGCTCCTGTACAGAACCTTCACTCTATCTGGGGAGGCCAAAAGAGAAAGAAAACAAAAGATTAAAAAGGCAGGCCATAAAGCCCTACTTTATCATATTTACCCCAGGACTCCCTTCCCTGCCTCTGAATTTCCATCTCTTTTTTCCTTTGAGGGCAAAGGGAATTGGGGTTGGATAATTTATATATAAAAAGAAACAGGATACAAGGTTTCAAATAAAAGGCAGGCCACAAGGCCTAGGAAAAAGCAAGAACCAAACTTAAGGCAACATGCCAGAACAGCCATGTCTCGTCATTCACTGCCAAACAAGAAAAGGAAGGTAAAAAGCAGCGACTCAAGCAATCAATGGTATGTTCTAACAGCTGATGAATAGCAGACGCCACAGACAGGGCTCAGTGCCGCAAGCAAAGACGCTCTCAAGCTCTCACGGAGATCTCGGCAGCCTGGAGCGCTCCTCTCCGTCCTCAGGTTCACTCCACACCCACGCAAGTCCGCAGGAGCAGACAGCACCGGCACAGCACAAGCTCAACACATTCAATACTGCAAGTTTTCGTCCTGCTGGAAATCATTTTATTTTTCAGATTAAAAAACTAATATGCTCAACATTGGTCATGAGGTACTAAGTTGCAGTCAGATGGGAGAAGTAAGTTCTGGAGTGCACCGCACAGAAGGCTGACTAGAGATAACAACAGTGCACTGTGTATTTCCACAGAGCTTGAAGAGACTTTTTTTTGGAAGAGACGTTTAAAATCTCTTTTTGGTGTTCATTTCAGCAACACATATACTAAAATCTGTTCGTTTGTTTTGTGGTACTGGGCGTGGAACTCGTGTTCTACCACTGATATACCCCACCCTCAAGAGAGGATTTTTGTTTAAACGATACTGGGGACTGAACTCAGGACCTTTACATTGAGAGGACCTTTGCTTCACAACCTTTTTCTATTTTTTTTATTTTGAGACAAGGACTTGCTAAGTTGGGTTCCCCAGGCTGGCCTCCAACTTGTGATCCTCCATCAGCCTCCCAAAGTACAAGGATTATACACCCGTGCCACCACACACAGCAAGAGAAGATTCTGAATGTTCTCAAAAAAAAAAAAAAAAAAAATGATAAACGCTGGAAGAGAAAGATATGCTTACCCAGATTTGAACATATCACAGTGTCTACATGTATTAAAATATCACATAACACCCCCATATTTATAATTTTTATATAATAGTCACCTCAAATAATTGTGCCCTCAAAACATCAAGTTATATACAGTAATTATAGCGTTTTGTTTGTCATTCAATAAGGAGTTTACTTGGGAGGCTGCTGCAGGAGGACAGCCAGAGTGCTAGGCTAGCTTGGGTTACATAGTGAGTTCAAAGCCAGACTGAAATTAAAAAAAAAAAAGTTTTCATGTCAGATGTGTCTCAAAAATACAAACAAAAACAATTCAGAACAAAGAACAGTGAAAAGGGGAATAAACTTAACCTCAGCCATCCTAATTAAAGATCTGGGGTACTAGCTGGGTGTATTGGTGCATGCTTGTAATCCTAGCACTTGGGAAGCTGAAGCAGGAAGATCACCACAAGTTCAAGGCCAGGGTTTCACTCTGTAATTCAGGCTGATCTTGAAATCACTATGTAGTCCCAGCTGCCCTCAAACTGGCAGCAATCCTGTTTCAGATTCTTGAATGCTAGGATTACAGACCCTAAATTTTTTTTTTTTTTTTTTTTGGTACCGGGGATTGAACTCACAACTGTGGTCTTGCAAGCAGGCACTTATGCCACTGAGCTAAATCCCCAGCCCTCCTAAATTATTTTTAAAAGCTAGACTGTGGCAGATTACTGTACATGAATATTATTCCACATGAAAAAGTATTTAAACAATTTCTCATTTTTCTCTTCCTAGAATTCTATCGAGGGAGAGAAATTTGATTTTTAAAAATCTGATAAAAAATTTATACCCAGAATACGTAAAGAATTCTTCTAATTCAAAAGTAAAAAAGATGGCCTGGCATGGTGGCACATACCTATAATCCCAGCACTTTGGAATCCCAAATTCAACCCTGGCTTGGTCAAGTTAGTAATTTAGCAAGATCCTTTCTCAAAATAAAAAATAAAAGTTGGGGATATAGCTCAGGGTGAAAACCCTGGGTTCAATCCTTAGTAGTGCCAAAAAAAAAAAAAAAAACAAGACAGCTCAATTTAAAAATGTCCAAAGGAAGCACTGGGCATCTTAGCTCAGGAGTAGAGTAGCTTGCCTAACAGCAGGCAGCCTTGGGTTACAGCCCAGCATGCACGTGCGCACATACACACATCACACACAGAAGATCCTTTCTGAACAGACATTTCTCCAAAGAAGACACACAAGTGGCCAATAAGCACATGAAAAGGTACTTAACAGCATCATTATGCATTAAGAAATACAATCAAAACTGCAATGAGATACCACTCCACCCTCACCAAGATGGCTACAATTTTTTAAAGCAGTAGGGGCTGCAAGGGTTTGGCTCAGAGGTAGATCGCTTGCCTAGCATGCACACTGGACTAGATTTCTGACACTACAAAAACAAAAGAAAACAAAACATTCTCCAATCACAAGAACAGTAAACTAAGAAGGTAAACATTTAGCTGGGCATGGTGGCTCATGCCTGTAATCCAGGCTACTGGAGAAGCCGAGGCAAGAGGGCTGTATTATTTCAGGTCAGCCTAGACAACTTAACAAAAACTGTCTCAAAATAAAACTCTTTTAAAGGAGGTGGGGGTGGGAGTACAGCTTAGTGGCAGAGTGCTTGCTTACAAAGTCCTGGGTTCAATTCCCAGCACCACACACATGCACTTAATAATAAAGAAAAGAAAAAAAGGAAAATAATTATTGGCAAAGACATAAAGACACTAGGCTCAAAAACTGGTGGCAAAGCAAAATGGTGCAGCCTTTAGAAAACAGTTTGTCAGTTCCTGCAAATACTAGATCTAGAGTTATTTATTATATGACCCAGCAACACTAGTACAAGTATCTACCCAAGACTCAAATGTCCATCAAAATTTGGTATATTCACACAATGGAATACTATGCAGCAATAAAGGGATGAAGCACTGACTTATGCTACAATGTGGATAAACCTCAAAAATATGCTCAGCAAGAGAAGCCTGAGATGAATTAATACAAATTACATAATTCCCTTCATATGAATTGTCCACAATTGGCATATCACATGTGCCTAGTGTCTGGCACATGTCTATAATCCCAGCACTCAGGACATTGAGACAGCATTCAGGAGACTGAGACCTCAAGTTTAAGGCCAGCCTGGCTACATAGTGAGTTCAAGGACAGCCTGACCTGCATAGTGAGACCCTGTCCCAAAACACAAATGAAAACATCTAGAAAGACCAAAACGACATTGGTGGTTGGCAGACTTCGCAAGTGGGACTGCAGAATGACTCTAAATAGGTATGAGGCTTCTTTTTCAGGTGAAGGAAATGTTCTAAAATGATCCTGGAGTGATGGCTGCACAACTGGGTAAATACACTAAGTCACTGAATTACATACACTTAAATGGGTGAGTTTTATGATGTGTAAATTGTACATAAATAACATTATGTACAGTTAGAGACAGGGACGGTGGCACATGCTTATTATAATCTCAGCACTCAGTGAGGCTAAGGCAGGAGGGTCCCAAGCTCAAACTCAGCGTAGGCAACTTAGCAAGACTCTGTCGTCTCAAAAAATGGGAGGAAGTGGCAGGCTGTGGATGTAGCTAAGTGTGAAGGCCCTGGGTTCAGTCCTTAGAAAAAGGGAAGGGGAAGGGAAGAGAATGGAAAGGAAGGGGGGAGGAGGGAAGAAGAGAGCAAGCTACCTAGCTGTTAAAAAGAAAAAGAACCACCGGGAGGCAACAGTCAGAGGATTTCTTGATGACGGACATTCTGTGTCTGCAAAAGCAATCTTCTCTTGCGCTTTACTTCCCTAAGGAATTCACTTCCCGGAAGTAACCAGAAGAGGGAAGAGACGGTGACACACCAGATACAGCCTCCAGCTGCTTAGTGAGTGCGTGCATGACGACATCGTTCTCCACTATGTAGCCCATGTCATCTAAATTATCCTTATCGAACATTATCAAGGCCTCTGAGCAGCCATCCCACACCTGGAAACACAAAGGGAAAGTTGCATTAAAGCCAAGGAAAAGGAAATGACTCTAATCAGAAACTAAATATTGCCTTTCCAAGCGACAAGAAGTACCATGTTGCCAACCATCAGAGTGAAGTGAGAAGCTTCTCAACATCACCCCTCCTTCATTAGACTGCAAGTGCACTTCATCGAATTCCTCCCACAATTACAGGAAACACAGAGAACGGGGACTCCAGTATCCTAACACAAGACAGACTAAGACATCTTGCCAAAGTGAACGAGGTAGAAGAGGCACCTGCATCCGCCGAAAGGCTCTGTATCTCATGTTGCAGATGTGGTCCCAGGCACCAAAACCTACAAAAGAAAGGGTCTGTAGACTAAGGCCAACCCATGCACAGCCTGTGCCCTCTCTGGTTCTCTAGCCTGCAACAGGTTATTTTCCATCCTCTCTTGTGACAGAAAAACCTTCTCTGCTTCCATCCTGTTCAGTGCTAGGAGCTAAGCTACTCTACTCTGTCATTCCCTGATATGCGGAACAAAAAAAGGCCCCAGAAGTCAAATCATGTTATAAGAAGAGAAACAAAAAGCAAACCAAAGCCTTATCATTCTTTTCTTCATTATCTTAAGAACTCTGTCTTTTCTTTTTTCTCCAATCAGATTTTATTTGTATTTGTGTATGTGTGTGTGTGTGTGTGTGTGTATGATGCTGAGGATTAAACTTAGGGCCTTGTGCATGCAAGGCAAGAGCTCTACCACCAGCTACATAACCAGCCTTATTTGTACATTTTAGATGTACATAATGATCACATTCATCAGAGGATTTACATCTGTACATGACATAACTTTTCCCCATTTCCCTCCCCTCCCTTCAACTCTGTTCCTTTCCCCATTTACAAAAGCTTTGTTTCCATTTTTTCTTTCTTTTCTCACATTTTCTTTTCTCTTTCTTCCCTTCCCCCTCCCCACTCCCTTGTTCTCCACATTTGAACATTTTCTTCCTATTTCACAATACCTATTATACATTTTGGTCCTTATTTACATTTTCGGTTTCTCAAACCACAGAAACAATGTAAGAACCCCCGTCTTCTGCAAGTGACCTTCTAGTTAGAGATTGAACATCAAAAGACAAATATATCATGCCAAGCAGTAATATGAACTATGAAGAAAGTGAAGCAGCATATGGAGCTAGAAAGTCCTGGAAGAGTGTAATCGATGTTTCGGTTCCATATAGGGTAGGAGTAAATCTGGCAGAGACCCCGAGGCACTCTGCAAAGCCGTTGTGTGTGAACACATTCACCTACCCCTCCCCCACCCTGGAAGAGTATGTAACACCAGGGATCCCTTGCCCACCTGAGGGCCTGCCGTGGGCATGGAGAGAGTAAGGGTTCACAATTCATTCAGACTCAGTTCCGCAATACCGGGGTGTACGCCATGGCCCCACACGTCTCAAAGGTGCCTCCCCAGAGCCCTGCCACTTCCCTGCCCCACTGCACAGGCGTTTCCCCCTCACAGAAGCTCTGGGGATGGGTGCGCCCGAGGCCCGGAAGGGGCGGGGCTGCCCGGGATCGCCACTCACTGCTGAGCAGGGTTGCAGAGCCAGGGGAAACGGAGCTGACTCTGTTGCTGTAAGTTTCTGGCAACTTCTCCAGTACTTTCTTTGGACCTGCTTCTAGCAACAGGATTTTCTTGTCATGAAAGTGAATATCATGTCCTAAAAAAAGGAAGAAAAATTTTATGTAATTTAGAAAAATTGAGGATGCAACTGCATAATAGGATAATAATGCACTGGTTATTTCAGAAAGCTAAAAGAGTTTTGAAATTTTTCAACATGAAGGAATTGTAAATTTTTAAAGAGATAAATGTTTAACCTGCTGTAAGCATACAGGGTTTACGTGTGCTATTACATGGTATATCATTAATATGTAAATTTTTGTTTCAGTTTAAAAAAAATTTAGCCATCTTCATAGACAGAATTCACAGGACTGAGATTTGTATAAGTGGGACAATAGATTAAAGAGAAAAACAAGGTAATCAGGCTTTTTTTTTATCTTTTTTTTTTTGTAGGTACTTGGAATTGAACTGTATTTGTCCTTTTATTTGTTAACTTTATTTTTTATCTTATGAAAAAATAAAGCAAAACTTCATAACAGAAATAAATACATAAAACTAAATTTTAAAAAACCACATGTGGTAACACATACCTGTAATCCCAGCACTCAAGTGGCTGATGCAGGAGAACTTTTGCATTTAAAACCAATCAGGGCTACAATAGTGAACTGAAAGCTAGTCTGAACTACATGGTGAGAACGTCTCAAAAATAAGTAAAAATAAATTGAAAAAAAATGATTAACTTCTTAGGCCTTAGAATACAAATTTCTTACAGGGCACATAATGTAAACACTGCTTGTGAAGAACCCTAAGCAATAACATGTCCCCCCATCCCACCCAGGAGTACTGCCCCACTCCTCGCTGTAAAGCTTCCCGTGACCAAGTTTGCTACATGCCTCATGCTTTAGGAAGCAAATAATGTTAAAAGCCATTAATAGCAAATACAGTGTGCCAGGAAAAAAAATAATTTAATCTTAGCTTCTTAGGAGTCTGAGACAGGAGGATCACAAGATCAAGGCCAGCTTTAGCAAGACCCTTTCTCAAAATAAAATAATAAAACGCTGTGGATGTACCTTGCCTAGTACTGCATTTGGATACCACATATTTCCGACCTTCAGAGAACTCATTAAAAATGACAATTCCAAGTTGGGAGTATAACTTAATAGTAGAGCATTTCCCCTGTGTTCAATTCCTAGCACCATCAAAAAAAAAGGAAAAATAATCCTGTTCAACAGAAAAATGGTATAAACAAAATTATTACAGTTTTAAGGGAAGAAATAGAAAAAGCAAACAGATATATGAAAAAATGTTCAACATCACTGGTCATTTGAGAGATGCAAACTAAAACAACACTGAGATTCCACCTCACCCCGGAAAGAATGGTTATTAAGAAATCAATAAAGGAACTCTTCTCCACTGTTGGTGAGAATGCAGACTGATGCAACCACTGTGGAAATCAGTGTGGGGATTCCTCAAAAAACTAGGATTGGAGATCCTGTTTGATCCAGCTATTCCCTTTCTGGGTATCTTCCCAGAACTAAAATCATCATGCCACAATATATGTGCATCCATTTTTATAGCAGCACAATTTGTAATAGCCAAACCTTGGAAACAACCTAAATGCCTACTGACTGAAATGGATAAAAAAGATATGGTACTTTTATACAATGGAGTACTACTCAACCAAAGGATAAACTGGAGATTGTTTATAGATAAATGGATGCAACTTGAGAACATACTCATAAGCAAAATAAATCAGACACATGTGTGTCAACATCGTGTTAGCTCACTAGTATGAGAAGCTGAAAGAAACATTATGTAATGTATATAAAAGTATATAAAAAAGGTAGTTAAGAGGTATACTACCGATTTCTTTGAGGTCATTTAAGAGAAAGATTTGTGCTGGTACTGTTCAGACAATTGAATGCAGATGTCTTGTGCTCTGGGTGAATGATCTGGAGATGACAATGCACAATGTATGTATCATTACTACCCCCTGATTGATATGTTTTGAAATTTTGTTTTATTTTGGTTTTTCTCTTTGAAATAAAATGGATTTGGAAAAAAAAAGGAAAACTATAGCGAGCCTAAAGAATCAAGGAAGACTTTCCGAGAAATACCATATTAAAGGCCTACTGGAAATACTTTAGTTTTAAAGCAACCATCTAAAATGATGTTGAACTAAAAAGTAAGCATAATTGGTATGTAAACTATTGACAAAGAGTATCCTTTGGCTCCGTGCTTTGACGACCGAGGAGAGGCACAAACCAAGCAGGCTGCTGGTCAGCAAGGACAGCAGAACAGTGCACCTCCGATGGATGAGTGCCTCACTTCAGTCCCAGCGCTTTAGAATAAAGCAGAGCCTTCTTCACTGGATCTTTTTTTTTTGTCTTTTTGAGACACTATGCAGTTCAGGCTGGCTTCAAACTCACAGGGATCCTCCTGCCTCAGCTTTCTGAGTGCTGGGATTACAGGCGTGGGCCGCCATGCCTGGCCAACTGGATCAATTTCATAAAAGATTTTCAAATCTTCCGGAGCTGTCAGCTTTTGTTTTTTTCTGCTAGAATTCTGACGGGTTTTATGCATGCTAAGCAAGCGTTCTACCTACTGCTGAGCTGCACCCCACCGCCCAACCTTTATATTTCAACGTTCATTTTTTTAGTGTTTTTAAGTTTTCATTAGTAATATGTTGGCAACACATAACAAATATATTCACTGTAGGGAGTTGGAACCTGTACATATCACATCTTAATCCTCTTCCTTCTCTTCCCTCCTTCCCATTAGGTCCCCTGGCTGTGGAGCAGCTTGTATTAACATGTAAAGCAGAGTCCTTACTTCATAGGATACAAACTAAATTAGGTAGACCTGACTTCTGTAAGCAATTAAACTGTAAAATTTTTAGAAAAATTCATTGGAGTAAATCTTTAAGTAAATCTTAGTTATAAAAACCAAAAACATAAATGATAAAAGAACAATTAGACAGCATCAAAATTTAAAATGGGGTTGCTAAGGGAGGTAGCACACATCTGTAATCCTGGCACTCAGGAGGCTGAGGCAAGAGGATCACTGTGAGTTGGGTTACATAGTGAGTTCAAGGCTAGCCTGAAATGAATAGTGAAACACTGTCCCAAAAAGGCAAAAAAAGAAAAAAAATTAAGTGTTGCACTTCAACGAGGCATGATAGTGCATTCCTGTAACACCAGCACTCTGGGAGGCTGAGGCAGGAGGGAATCAAAGTTTGTGAACAGTCTGGGCAACTTGGCAACTCAGCAAGACCCTATCTCAAAATAAAAAAAGGCTGAGAATGAAGCTCAGTGTGATGGCTTTGAGATCAATCTCCAATACCAAAAAGAAGAAAAGAAAGGAGAGGAAGGAAGCAGATCATAAAGGAGGAAGAAAAGTATGGGACAGTATTATCAAGGAAAGAAAACGTGAATTTGTAAATCATGTATCTGATAAGGGACTTGTGCCTAGAATACATAAGAACTCTTACAATTCAATAATAATTACCCAACAATTAATCCCAATCAATAAATGAATTATTATTCAATAATAATAACCCAAGTCGAAACAAAGTGTCAGGCTGGGGTGTAGTTCTGTGATAAAACATTCGTAGAAATCCTGGGTTCCATTCCTAGAACTGCAAAATCTAGGGATCTGGGGTTCTAAATAGGAATTTCTCCAAAGACGACACATAGATGGTAAAAAAGCCTAGGAAGGAATATTCAACATCATTAGTCATTAGGGGACTACAAACCAAAACCACTTAAAAATGCTTTCCAGGATCTGAAGAAATCAGTACCCTCATAAGATTGTGAAACATAAAATGATGGGAAATTTTGACAATTCTTCAAAACATTAAACGCAGAACTACCATATGACTCAGCAGTTCCACTGGTAGGATCATATAGGCCCCAAGATAAAAAAAAAATGTATGTACACAAAATTTCACAACAGTGGTACTGATAGGCTTGGGGATTTAGCTCAGTGGTTTAAGCGCCTGCCTGGCAAGCGCGAGGTCATGAGTTCGATCCTCAGTACAAAAAAAAAAAAAAAGAATAAACAGTGGTACTGATAATAGGCTAAAAGTGGAAACGACTTCAAATGCCTGTCAATGGATAAACAAAAATATATAAAATGGGCAGGCCTGGTGGCGTATGCTTGTGATCTCAGCATTCAGGAAGCTGAGGCAGGATCGCCTTGAGTTTGAGACCAGCCTGGGCTACCTACATAAGCAAGTTAAAGTCCAGCCTGCATTACATAGTGAGACCCTGCCTTAATTCCCCCACCCCCATACACAAACTATGAATGAAAGAATATTACCACTCAGCCCTCAAAAGAATGGAGTATGGATGTTTTACCTTGAAAACATGTTAATTAGATTCCATCTACATATTTTTAAAAAGAGGTCTATAGAGATAGAAAGTAGGCAGTGCTTGCCGAGGGTTAAGGAATTGGAGAGACTGCTGAAAGGTTTCAAGTTTCCTATCAGGGTTATGAAAATGTTCTAAAACTCAATTGTGAGGATGGTTGCACAACTCTACGAATATACTAAAACCCACTAAACTGTACCTTTAAATGCGTGAAATTTATAGTAGGTCAATTATATCTCGTTAAAGGTGTTTTGCAAAGAACGTGTAGCCCAGTGTGAACTCCTGATGCCTTCCAATAGCGTAACTAACCGGGGCTGGTGTTTCTTGCAAGTCAGATGGACTCAAGGCCCCGCCCACTTTTGACCCCATAGACTCCGAAGCACCGAACGCAGCCTGAGAGTTCTAGGGCTCCTTCAGGGCAGGGAATGGACCACTAGATCCAGGCGGCTCAGTCTTTGGACAGTGTCACGGCTCTGACCATTCCCATCGCCTCGTTCCCACTACTATCAGCCTGGAGAAGCGCTTACCCAAGGCACAGGCCATGGCAGCGCCCACCATGCCTCCTCCCGACACCACCACATCGTATACTGTGTCTGCCGAATTGCCGGCCCACCTCCGGCAGGAGACCAGCGAGCTTCTGCGGGCAGCTGCAGGCACAGCACAACAGCGACTCACCGCTAGTCGTGCCGCCATGATGGTGACCTGCGTCCCCTTACTAGGCGACTCGTAAGACCCGCCTTGGAGAGTACTTCCGGAGCAGTGTCTTCCAATCCTTTGCCGACTCAACCGCGTCTTCAAACCCGGAAATAAAACGCGCGAAGGAAATAGACCCGTCAGAACACGACTCTTGCCTCCTGGGGCGGGATGGATAGGATGGATGCCTTGAGAGCCAATCGGAGACCAAAGTTAGAAAGGGGCGTGTCTGGCACTGTCAAGGCCGCCACAGCCGCTGTCACAGCAGCTGCTGCTTCTGCCTGGCTGTGAAAATGACTGTGGGGGGCCCTGCGGGAGCCTCTGGCAGCACAGAGTTCAGCCGTCAGGTAGGAGAGAAAGAAGGGGGACAGTAGGACTGTGCTCCGGAAAGAAATCCCTAAGAGAAGAAACTGTTTTGCGTTGCCTTGGAGACCGATGGCAGAGGCGTGTCACTGAGGGGCGTGAGAATAAAATTGGACCGCGTTTAGGTGCTTGGAGACCAGTATTATCTCTCTGGGACTTAAGTTACTTTATCTTTTAGGAGACTGTTCCTGGGGCCATAGCAATAAACTTTTGCTATCCTCTCATCTGCCTTATAACCAGTACCACAGTTGTTCCCATTTTGTGGAAGGCAAAACCGAGGTACAGGCAGATTAAGAAACTTGCTTCAGAATCCGTAGAGACAGAAAAGTAGCTTGGTGGAGTTTAGTAGGGGGTAGGGTGTGTGAGGTTAGGGTACATGGTAAAGGGTATGGAGTTTCTTTTGGAGGCAATGAAAATGTTCTAAAATTTGTGATAATTGCACAACGTTGACTATACTAAAAAACATTGAAATAATACACTTTGAATTAGTAAATTGTATGATATGGAAATTTTATCTTGATAAAGTTTAAAAATGTAGTGGGAACCCACTCGGGACCCCTTCTGTGTCGGATAGAGGCTTTCTTTCCCCCAGTAAATATATTCTGCTCTTTAAAAATAAGTTTAAAAATGTAAGAGCCAGGCATAGCGTTTCACACTTATAATCCCAGCACTCAAGAGGCTGAGGCAGAAGGATCACTGAATTTGGGGCCAGGCTGAACTGCATGGCAAGATCCTGCCCCCCTAAAAAAAACTATCATGATTTTTTAAAATATTAGTCCGCCCTGATTTCTCCAGGGTGTCCTTTTATTGCTTTTTCTCCTTTTACTCAACCCAAACTGGCTCTGCAGAGCCAGTATCTCTTTCACTCTTCATTTTTACTTTCTCGAATAAACTTTGCCACTGCTAGAAAAAAACAACAAAGAAATTTGCCCAAGATAGCAGAAGTCAACCCTGAAATCGTTTCCACACACATGTCAAGTTCCTTGTGGTTTTCCTAATGTATTACAACAAGTTAATAAACCTAACCCTAATGATAGGTACATTCCTAGTGTCTCCTCTTGAGCTTTATCAACAGAGAAGTTTTCTGTAGGACTCTATCACACTATACCCTCACACTGTTTATGTTTTTAAATATATTGTCCTCTTCAGTGTTTTTTGTCTCCTTTCACTATAATAAGAATTTCATGAGACTTGAGACCGTGTTTGTCTTGTTTTCAGATGGTAACGTCCCCATAAGTGTTTTCTGTACATTCTGTATGAATGAAGTTTTGTTACTGTTTTGCAGTATGGGACATCAAATCCAGCCCTTGAGTATATGAATCAAGTGCTCTACCACTGATCCATAGCCCTGCCCCTTGAATGAAGTACTTAAAGCCTGGCTGGGTGTCACACATTCTGTCATGGTACTTTTTCAGCCAGGCCACATGGTCTTCACTGTAAATCATCCATCCCTAATGATGGAGTGGAAATTAGTTAGAATATGAGGAAAACAGGGATATGGATGGAGAAACGAGAAAGAAAATGGGCAGCAAGTATGTAACTCCCAGGTAAGACAGGACACAGTTTGGATAAGGTTGTGGGTAGGATTTGTGGAGTGCAGTGTGCAGCATGCACAGGGTAGGTTAGTAATCTATAAATGGAACCACACTACATAGCACAAGAAACTAGCTTTAGTGCTTCATTTTGCTTTCCTGTGCTTCAACCAAACTCACCGATATACCACACCATGAAATTTCTTTACAGTGAGGAACACATGTTGTTTTATAGGAGGTTTTGAGTGTTTTTCCTCTTTTTGGGGGAGGGTGGCGAGAAGTTCTCAGTACCTAGTTCAGGCTGGCCTTGAACTCATTATGTGGTCCAGGCTGGCACTGAACTCACAGAAATTCGCCTGCTTCATCCTTCCAAGTGCTAGTGTTACACACATGTGTTACCATGCCTGGCTAGCAGTTGCATTTTGAAGACCTTTGAAATTATAGTATAACCCATGGCTGATTTCTATTCCATTTCAGATATACCCTCCCAAATCTTCCTCAGACACTGAGGCAGAAGATGAACTGTGTGGAGATGGGCTGGTGTTGCCCAGGGCTGGCAAACTCCATGAATTCCTCAGCCCAGAAGAAGAGACAGATTTTACTTCTGACTCAACTGGGAGCTTTTACGGGATCCTGCAGGTTCTAAAGCAGAAAGGTGGCTGGGATCTGTTGGAGTCCCTCACTTCCTCTGACCCAGACAGTGATAAGAGCATCTCTGAAGATGAAGATCTGGAGAGTTTCTTCCAGGACAAGGGCCGGGGGAGGCCGCAGGTTCGGTGCCCTCCATCTGTGAGGTAAGGACCTGTATCAACAGTTGCCCCAGGCAAGTCACATCATGTCTCTGGGCCTCACTTCCTTCCTGTAAAAAGTAATGACTACTTCTACTTCTTGAGGCTCTAAGTCAGATCACCTTTTGGGTCCAAGCAAGTGTTCTATTTCCAACCCAGGACCCTAAATCAGATCTCTGGGCAGCTCTTAGTTCAGTGACGCATTGGAATTAATTAAAAGGTTACCTTTCTCCCAATACGTTTCCCCCAAGAATAACAAGGTACCTTGACCTCAGTCAAGTCTGTCTTATGCATGTGTGTTTTATCTCATTTAACATTTGCTTTCTACTCCCAATAGCCTTGCAAATGGATATTATTTTTGCCATTTTATATCTGAAGAAGTGCAAAACTTGAATGTCTGAAGCAAGGTTTTAACTTGGATCTCACTCTGAGTCCTTGTTCTGCCCCACTGCAGTTTCTCTCTCATATACAAACACTGAGTGCAGACTGGCAATGTATGGCTCAGTTTTGAAAAGAGCTCCCCGTGGGCAGCTAGGATTGCCTGTGGGAGGAGGGAGGTCTGTGGGGCTGGGAGATCTGACCGAGAGGTGACCCGTGAGCCACCAGGCCCCCTGAATGCCCTGTCTTCCACACACAGATCCGCTTTCTCCCCCAGGTGTGGCTCTAAGAGATGTTGCAGTTCCCTAAGCAGCCTTCCCTGTGATGTCCCCAGGGCCCAGGCCCAACCACCCTCAGGCTCTGGGTTTCATTCCCGACACAGAAGCATCAGCTCCTGGGCATCTTCCATCACCGTCCCTCGGCCATTCCACATGACGCTGCGTGAGGCCCAGAAGAAATCTCAGTGGCTGGCTTCACCTGCTTCCTTTGAGCAAGGGAGGCAGCAGGCCCAGAGGCAGGGCCAGGAGGAGGCTGAGTGCCACCGGCAGTTTCGGGCACAGCCTGTGCCAGCACACGTCTACCTACCCCTCTACCAGGAGATCATGGAGCGCAGTGAGGCCCGGAGGCAGGCAGGGATCCAGAAGAGGAAGGAACTGCTCCTCTCTTCCCTGAAGCCCTTCAGCTTCCTGGAGAAGGAAGAGCAGCGGAAGGAAGCTGCTCGACAGAGAGACTTGGCTGCCACAGATAAGGCTGAGGTCCCACAAAAGAAAGCCACCCGAAGGATCCCGAAGTCCATTCTGGAGCCTGCCCTTGGAGACAAACTTGAGGGTAAAGACATCCTTGCCACATTGCCACCTCCTTCTTGGGGACACCAGAGGCACTGTAGGGATGTAGTTAGCCTGGCCTGGAGACAGGCTGTTCGAGTGGACCCGCTGGAGGCAGCGTGCTCAGAGCATCCGTGAGGGAGGTTAGGGAACCTGAGAGCGGTCTTACAGTGATGCCCAAGGCATGTCCTGGTGAGCTTTTCAGTGGACTCATGTGAAGGCCTCTGCTAGCACAAGTACAGGAGCCGAGACTGAGACACCCAGGACCGCTGAGGCTAGTGTCAGTTTTAGCCAACTGCCCCCAGGAAAGCTCCCAGTGCCTCCCTCATCTTGGGGAGGTAATTACAAATCACTGAAATTACTTAGGGAATGATTATTTACATGTTTCAAAAATATTGTTTTCTGGGGATATGAGGTTGTAGCTCAATGGCCGAGCACTCGCCTTGCATATGTGAGGCTCTGGGTTCTACCCCCTGAACCTCAGGAAAAACAAAATGTATAGCCAAGTCTTTGGCCTTAATGTGAAACTCATCAAACACACTATTCTGTGGTGAGAAAACAAACGTGGAGTTTGTAGACACAGAGTAAGGGTGAAAAGAGAAATAATTACTGATGGGATACATCATATGCAAGGGATAATGGGAAACCTGGGAGTTCTATGAGTCACTAACTCGGGGTGTGGTGAAAGGGGGAGCAGCTCAGGAAGGATCCCAAGAAAGTGAGCACCAGGAGGGTGTTGGTGAAGGAGGAGCCATGGTTAATTTGGTGAAGACAGAAAGAAGGGGGCAGGCAGAGATGTGGCCTGGAGGTAAGCCAGGAGGTCAGAGAAGAGGGAGAATGAGAAGGGGAACACACAGGCTTGTTCTGAGGGGCCTCGTGGGTCACCTGAGGAGTTTGGACTTCATCTGAAGGGCACTGGAGAGCTACTGACAGCCTTTGAGTGGGGTGGCAGCTCATGACCAGATTCCATGCAACAATCCACCCTGATAGTTGCGTGGATAATGAGAGGGTGGCAAGACTGGATGTGTGTTGAGCTAATACCTTCTTTCCCAAAAAATAAGACCTAGCCAGAAAATAATCCACCTTATAAATTAGAGATCAAAAATGCCAGCCCTGGGCTGGGGATGTAGCTGAGGAGTGTAAGTGTCTGCCTGGCAAGCAAGAGGTTGTGAGTTCGATCCCTAGCACCGGAAAAAAAAAAAAAAATGCCAGTCAACCTATCCTTGCCCTACCTACCTTACAGGGTCGTCACCTAGCAAAGTCTTGTTTTTCGGGAAACGTGATGGGAGGTCATTTCAGAAATTCACAGTTGAGCAGTTACGAAGCTCAGAGACAGTGAAAAGTAGGGCCTGGGAAGAAGCTCGAGAGGAGGAAATGGAGAACCTGTGACTAATGAGAGGAAGAGGCAGCAGGAATGGTTTGGGCAAAGGGAATGGTTGGCTGGTGGCCCTTCTCAGCCACCAGGGGATCTGGGCGAGCTTATTTGTGCTTTGCCCTGAAGAAGGAGTTTACAAAGTACTCCATAAGTGTTGCTAGGAGCCATGTGCACAGCCTGGTTGCCACAGCAATGGTTTCCCAGTCCATGTATATTCATGAGCACTCCAGAAAAAGGAAAACAGCAGACTGCTGTGTCATATTTGCCATTGTCACGCCAATCGTAGCTAACTGTCAACCTCCCACGTGGTGTCAGCAGGCTCACAAAATTCCCAGGAGGTTCACAGCCGGCTTCGGCACACTACTGCTAGCACTTCAAGGTGGGGAAGTTCTCCAGACCTTTTGGTGTGAAGTTTGGTCTCCCCTCACCCATCAGCACTCTTACTCTTTCTCCACAGAAGCTGAGCTCTTCAGGAAAATTCGCATCCAGATGCGGGCCCTGGACACACTGCACAAGGCCGCCTCCCCTCTGGTCTCCTCTAGCAGCCGGCCTGATCCACAGCCACGCACGGCTGCCCGTACTCAGGAGAAGAAGCTCAGCTTCCTGCAGACCAACTTTGGATTCCAGCCTCAGGTGAATCCTGTCATCCCTGACCATGAAGCCCTCTACAGGGCTTTCCAGAGGAGAGCTGCCAAGAGAAGAGAAACCCGAGAGGCCACTCGTAACAAGCCTTTCTTACTGAGGACCGCCAGCCTGTGCCACCCTCCGCGGCCCTGTGACACTGCAGCCACCAGAGGGAGAAGGGTGAGAGCCGGGTGCTGCGGGAGGGTCAGGCCTGAGGCCTGAAGTACAGGGTGGGCCTAGGTATCCCCATCTTGTCTAAACAATACAACAACAAAATACCAACTCAGTTATAAACACATCCACACAGGAAAACTCCCTTTGTTCCTCTCTCTAGAGTAGTTTTACAGAAATAAGTCCAAGCCCTAGTGCTTGAGAGGCAGGAGAATCACTGCATGTTCGAGGCCAGCCTGGGCTACAAAGAGAGTGCAAGCCCAGCTTGAACTGCATAGTGAAACCCTGTTCTCAAAAAGGAAAAAAAGGGGCTGGGGATTTAGTTCAGTGGCTTAAGCACCTGCCTGGTAAGCGCGAGGTCGTGAGTTTGATCCCTGGTACCAAAAAAAGAAAGAAAAAAGAAATAAGTCCAAGAAGGTTTGGGAGGCTCAGAATTGAGATCTGTTGCTCATATCCTTGTACCAATTCTGAAGAACTATTCTCATTTGATTGAAAATTTTAGGATATATCCAAGTCTTGGCCTGGTTGCTAGCCTTGAAGTCTCACTATCCTTGCCTTATTCCCAGGAGAAAAATGAAGATTCTCGTTTTCAGTTTTTGATTGAAATTGAATCCTCGTTAAGACAGAAACCATGGACTGCATGCTGTCACACCAATACCAGCCTTCCTTTCTTCCAGGGTTCCCTAGAGCCAACAGCTACACCCCTGCCCAGGAGTCGCTCTCTGAGTGGCCTTGCTTCGCTCTCTGTTAACACCCTCCCTGTGCACATCACAGATGCCACCAGGAAGAGGGAGTCTGCCATCAGGTGAGTGGTCGGCCACACAGGACCCACAGTGCTCTGATCTGGGACCTAATGCCGGGCCCTGGTGCCAACACCCCCTTGCCATTATCAGAGACACCTCAGGATGTTGAAGGGACTCTGTGACCAGGACAGGAATAGGTGTGGCTCTGCCTGCCTGGTGTGGACAGCACCCAGCTCTCACTCAGCAAACACTCACGGTACTTACTGTGTACAGGGCACAATGAAGACATCTTAGGAAACTGCCATGTAATGTGCAGCCTGAAATACAGAAGAGTCAATAAACAACTACCATACTTTGTAAGGAGTGCAGGTATCGAGGCCTGCAAAGACACAGGGCAGCTGGAGTGGGGTTGCCTGTCTTTTGCAGTAATGTCAGAGATTAAACTCAAAGAATAAGGAGTTAGCAACATAGGCTGGAGAGAGAGAGGGTTCCAGACAGACTAGTATGTATAAAAGCCCATAAATGAAAGAAGGTTGCCATGCGTGAAAAACATTCAGAGAAGCCTGAAGGCAGATGGCTGAACTTGCCACAAAAGAGAGTCACTGCCAGATTTTTTTTCTCTTTTCCATACTGAGGATTGAATCCAGGTCTTTGCAATGAGCTACAACCCTAGTCATTTTTTTTTTAGATAAGGAGACAATGACTCGCTAAATTACCCAGGCTAGGCTGGGATTGTAATCCTTTTTTTTTTTTTTTTTTTTTGAGACAGGCCTCACTATGTAGTTCAGGCTGGCACTATGTAACCCACGCTGGCCTTGAACTCATGGTGATCCTCTTGCTTCAGCCTCCTGAGTACTGGGATTCTAGGTGTGTACCACCATGCCCAGATCAGTGCCAGATTTGAGGTGCTCTGAGCTTTGGAAGGTGTCAGAGTTGGATGGAAGAAACAAGGAGCCTGTTTTGCTTTTTTTCTTAGCAGTACTGAGGATCAAGTGCAGGACCTTATGTATAGTAGGCAAATACTCTATCACAGAGCCTTTTTATTTTTAACTCTGCAATTGAGCCAGCACCTACAAGGAGCTCCTTTATGAAGCCTCTGAGCTATTGTGTGTGTGTGTGTGTGTGTGTGTGTGTGTGTGTGTGTGTGATCACTGTGTAGTGAGCAGCTGAGCCCTGGAGAAGAACTATTGAATTAGTACCTTTTAGTGCCTTCCCTGGGGTGCTCCCAGTTTATTTAAAATTCTTGAGTTTCACAGTTACTGAATCAGGGCTAAATGCATCAATATGCGGAGGCACAGTGCTATCATGACAAGAGGCCAGCTCACCTATGGAAGACAGCCATGCCTGCTTTCCAGCAGGAGAGAGTCTGACATCTCAGCAGTCAAAACTTTCATGCTCTTCCCTTTCTGTCCACTTGAATGTATACATCTCAATACAAGACATCTTGCTTTTTTTTCCCTTTTGGTAGAATTCCACATAGAACCTTGTAGAATAATTTAAAAAATAAGTGCTTCATGTTGATTTCAAATTGTCTGATTTGAAAGAGGCTCATTTCTAGTATGTTTGTTTTGGAAATGTGGGTTTGTATTTCCAAAGAACCATGAACTCAAGTTCCTTCTAGCCTACTGTTTGTGGTACAGTGCAGAGGCTTGTGGTTCTAATCCTGGCTTTTCAGTTGACATGCTGGGTAGCTTTGAACAAGTGGCTTACACTCTCTGACCCTCGATCTCTTCCTGTGGAGGGGTTTTCTTTCTCACAAGGCAATTAGGAGGTTTACAGGAAATGTGGTTCATGTACATAGGTCAGCAAATGGTAGCTATTAGTTTTGATTTCAGACAGGTGCAAGCCTAGAAAATCTAATAAATATTTGGCTATTTAACTTGCATGCTCTCATTCATTTGGATATTTGCATTTGAATATTTTGCATGCTCTCCACTTCAGTTATTGAATTTTTCCTGGGGTAGGAAATCTCTGGGTTTGCAGCACTGCGAAGGCTTCATCTGCCAGTGGATTTAATCTCAAAATCTTCTTTCTGAAAATGTCCACAATGGTAAATTCATTCATTGAAAACACCAACCTGCTTTCCTGAGAGATGATTAAGGTTGCTCTTAAATATACCCAGGATGGTCACCTGTACCCTTGTTTTCACTCCCTTCTTTTAGAAGTTCACTTGAAAAAAAGGAGACAGCAGATGAGAGTATTCAGTGGTTAGAGATGCACAAAAAGAAGTGTCAAGCACTGTCGAAGTCTGTGGCCTTGCGTGCAAAAGCCTTGGATCCCCATAAAAGCCTGGAGGAAGTGTTCAAAGCAAAGCTGAGAGAGAACCGGTGAGTGTGTTCCATGTATCAGTGGGGTGTCTGTCTTGAGATCCAGTAAGACTGAAAAATGGCAAGTTGGAGTTACTGGGGGTTAGCATCTGTACTAACAGGGAGTCAAGCATTTTGCCAGGAAGTTAGCAATTTACAATGTACCTCAGAGTTACTCTACTTAATGGAATGGATGTTACTTAATGTTCTGGATTGGAAGATGAAATTCCCTCGAGAAATCTTAATTTCAGAAACAATGATCGTAAAAGAACAAAAGAATATAAGAAAGAACTGGAAGAAATGAAGAAGAGAATACAAACAAGGCCCTATCTCTTTGAACAAGTTACCAAGGTAAAACTGTGCTGTCACTTATTTTCTTTCTGCCTTGTATGAAATGGTTCTTAGAGATTATTAAGCAATTTCAATGTGAGCATTGAACATTTCAGGACTCAGACATTCTCAGTTGCACCCCTTTATTAGTACCATTTTTTCCCCAAATATACCTCTTCAATGATTCATGTGCACACATGTACCTCATCAGGCTCTTTCTAGAATAAGTGGCTTTCAGGCAGAATCATTTGAAGATATTCTCTAAGGGAAGGCTCCCTATGAGTTCTTCCTAGGGAAGCTCTGGAGCTACTTGAATGGCCCAGAAAGGCCACTGTCCCAAACATTTTGGACTGCATCAGACTCTGTGGATCCCTTTCTTCTTCAGTTTCAGACAGAACTTGGGGTTCCCTAGTGACTAGTTCTAATTGCTGGGTATTAGCTCCATCCTCCAGCTGGAGCTTAATTTCAGCATCTGCTGGGCCCACACACCGGCCAGGCTGTCTTGGATTTACTTAGCATCTCTCATGCTATCCAGGTGTGGTGCAAATGCTTATAATCCAGGTTACTTGGGAGGCAGAGACAGGACCCTATCTCAAAATAAAACTTAAAAAGGCTGCGCAGGTAGCTCAGCACTACCTGGGTTCAACCTCCAGTGCCAAAACAAACTAAAAACCTCCCATCCAGACCTTTTCCTCTTAGATATTGACTTGAAAGTGTAGTCTTCTGATCTCAACAGGTCTTTCAGCAGCAGGAAAAATACAAACTACTCTATGATTTTTGCTCTTAAATATTTATTTATTTATTTATTTATTTATTTATTTATTTTTGGGACAGAGTCTCCCTATGCAGTTCAGGCTGGCCTTGAGCTCATTGTGTAGCCCAGGTTGGTCTTGAACTCCAAGGATCCTTCTGCCTCAGCCTCCCAAGTGCTGGGATTTTATAGGCGTGTACCACCACACCCGGCTTTGCTTTTAAATATTTAAACATTTTGTTAAGGGTGTCCTGAATGTAGCTTACTTTCTATTTGTTAATTTTTAGTCTTCTTGGTGATAGTTCATTTACTTTTAAATTTTAACATTTATTTATTTATTAACTTACTTATTTGCATTTTGGTTTTTGAGACTGTATTGCTATGTAGTTCAGGCTGGCCTTGAGCTTGCAGCTGTCCTGCCTCAGCTCCTGCAGGCTGAGATTACTGGTATGTGCCACCTGGCTGCTTTTAAATTTTAAAATGTAGTTCTGCAGATTGAATCTAGGGCTTTGTGTGTGTTAGGCAAATGCTCTACCACTGACCTACTTCCCCAGTCTCCCCCTTTTTAAGTAGGGTCTCACTTGAGTTACACAGGCTGGCCTCAAACCTGCCATCCCCCTTCCTCAATCTCCTGAGTAGCTTCAGCTGAGTGTGTCCCTATGCTAAATTTTTTTAAAATTGTGTTTGTTGCTGCTGTTGTTTTTCATTTGGGGTCTCCCTGTGTTGTACAGCTAATCTCAAACACACAAATTTATGCAATCCTCCTGCCTTAGCCTCACAAGTAGCTGGGATTACAACCATGAGGCACAGTGCCAGCCTTTGAATTATATTTTTCCATGTGGGTCTCACTTGGTCTCCCACAAATCTAAATCCTTGCTTTTCAAAGATGTGGCTCCCAAATTAACAGTTGGCATCTTCTGGTAGTATTAGAAATACACAACTGTAGGTCACATCTGAGCCCTCCCTACTATGAACCTGCATTTTAAAAAATAAAGTATCACAGTTTTACCTTTATCAATGGTGGGAAAAGAAATGTGCTCTGTAAAATGAGTTTGGGCCAAGTAAAAGTATGAAAAAAAGTACATTGTACAGCATGAGTAGAGTACTGTGCAAGGACCCAAACAAGACCCAAACCTGCATTTTAATTGGCAAGGGAGCTCGCTTGCAAACTAAGACTTGAAAACAAAAGCTCTAAGAAATTTTTCTCCAAACTTGGGCCCAGTAATAAGTGTGGAGGTGGTGGTTAGGGGCAGGATTATAAGGCAACTGATTAAGCAATTTAAAATCATGTGATAATTCAGGAGACAGCTATAGCAGATTAAGTTCCATTCACAGGACCTTGCCCGGAAAGAAGCTGAGCAACGATATCAAGCCACACTGAGGCAGGCTGGGCTGGAGGAGGACTTCGTGAGGAAGAAAAGTCAGGGTGCCCGGGGTGTGCACTGGAAGGACGACACCCAAGGCAAGGATTCGCCCAGGTACTGAGATGCTGCGCCATTCTGCAGCTCTGGGTTGTCCATCCGGACACTGCCATTGGGAGAAAACTTCCGAAGAGCCGCTCACACTTTGTGATCACAATCCCATACTCACAAATGAGACCAAGCTAGAGGTCTGCCACACATTTGAATTTAGAATAGTGCAGCTGTGGATAAAATCTAATAGTTGTATGAAGTTTAGATGCTTTCAATTTGAAACACCATTTTCTATTTCCAGTTCTAATGTCATGAGAAGTATTTCTACTTTATTTCTGAAGAAAAATCATGTATAATTTTTTTTTTTTTTTTTTTTTTTTTGTCTTTTTGAGACAAGGTCTTGCTACGTAGTTCAGGCTGGCTTTGAACTCACTGTGAGCCCAGACTGGCCTTGAACTCTCAGCACGATCCTCCTGCCTCAGCCCCCTGAGTGCTGGGATAACAGGTTGTGCTACCACGTGGCCAAAAATCGTGTATAATCTGACCACTTGTAAAATGATGAAACTTTTTCTAGCACTCTTTAAAGGTAACTCATTAGCAACACCTTCTCTAAAACCCAGTTGATACTGTCTAAATCAAGAGACACAGGATCTCCATTATTCTCAATTTTCTTTTGTTTCTTATGTCTTAGTAGCCCCTCCCCAATCTGTTTTCCTCTCAGAAATGTCCCTTTATACCTATATATAACAATGAAAATATTGAAATCACTCAACCTTACATAATGCTTTCCTTCACTTAAAATATTTTATTTCATTATAACTTATTTTTCAGTACCAATGAAATTATAAAAGTCGACATCAGGGATCCACAGCAGGATTTAGAGGAATCCCTAGAACAGCCTACAAGCACTAAGAAAGCCTGGGAGATGCTGTCTTATGAACCATCAATCTCAAACCACGCACTTAACCAGTACATTTAATGTTACTGCTTCTGAACATCATGCAGCTAACTAGGAGCTGAGTGAAAGCAAACAAAATTTGGATGTGTCATGGCCAAGTAGGGAAGAGAGACAGAAGCAGCGATTTGAGGAAATCCAGGTAGACAAGCATAGAGGGATCATAGTTCGCAGGTGAAGTACTTGCTTTTTCCCTGACATTTAAGTAGAGGGTAGTATTTCCCTTTAGAATACTCCCTGCTCATCCAGAGTAGCGCTCACCATGTAGCCCAGGATGGCCTTGAACTCTGTGATCCTCCTGCCTCAGCCTCCTGTGTGCTGGGATTACAGGTGTGTGCTACCATACCACACACAGCCACATTTATTTTTATGAACCTGCCTTTCCAATGGATGACAATCAGCAGCTACATCCACCATATTTTTTTTTATCATATCTCAACAACCCTCATGAAGTCCAGACCTTCAGAATTGCCAAAAGCTAGAGATTTAGCTCAGTTGGCTCAAGCACTTGCCTGTTAAGTGTGAGGTTATGAGTTCAATTCCCAATACCAAAAATAAATAAAAAAATAAAAACAGGAGCAAAGTCATACTGGGCTGGGGGTTTAGCTCAGTGGAGTTAAGTGCCTGTGTGGCAAAGGTGAAGTCATGAGTTCAATTCCCAGTACTAACAAAAAAAAAAAAAAAATGCCAAGAATGATGACATAAGTATGTTCGGAGCAAGAGGGAGTTTAAATGGCAATCTGTCTTTTACTGTAATTTTTTTTAAAAATGTGAACATTCACCATATATCTCATTACACCTCATATAGGCATGCACCACCAGCCCTGAAAAAGTTTTTAATTTCTATTGGCCAGGCACACCATTCCAAAAGATGTTTCTTCATGCTGGGTACGGTGGTGCATGCCTGTAATCCCAACATTTGGGAGGCAGAGGCAGGAACATAATGAGTTTGAGGCCGGCCTGACCCTGGCTCAGCAACCAGTGGTGCTCCCTGTCTCACTCAATACCACAAAAGGATAGTGGTGGTGATACACAAGCCCAGATGCCTATTGGGGTTAATCATGAAACATAAATGAGTCAAATGGATAGATGTAAGATAGTAGAAGTAATGAGTATAAAACCTGCTGGAACACAGGCCTAACATTGCCAGATCAACACTTTCACCTGAAGCAAGGAATTTACATTTTTGCAACTAATTAAAAATTATTTAATAAAACGAATTTGGAAAAAAAAAATTCAGCCAGGCATGGTGGTGCATGCCTATAAGCCAGCACTCAAGAAGCTGAGGAAGGAGGATTGTTTTGAGTTCAAGGCCAGCCTTGGGCAATACAGCAAGATCCTGTCTCAGAATATAAAGTAATAAAGGCTGGAGATACAGCAAAGGCTCTGGCTTCAATCCCCAGTAGTTAAAATTGTGTAGGTGAACACAACACATCTGTTTATCAGTTTAGCACAGGGGATGACCAAATTTGCAACCTTTTACTGCAGGCTTTCTTATCCTGAGCAACTAATATTTTGGGACAGATAATTTTTTGTTGGTGGTCAGAGAAAGAACCTATGTATAGTAGGATGTTTTACAGCACTATAGCCTCAATCTACTGAATGCCAGTAGTTCCCCTCTCCTGGTTGTGACAACCAAAAACGTCACCAGATATTGCCAAATGTTCCCAGGTGAAAATCACTGTTCTAGGATCAAAAAGTCAGGCTACAGAATACAAAATCTAGCATTTTATTTATTTTTTGGTTTTTTGAGACAAGGGCTTGCTGTGGAAGTTAGCCTTGAACTTGACAATCAGGAGTCTCAGCCTCTGAGTGCTGGGATTGCAGCCGTGTGCCACATCAGGCAAAGATTTTAAGAATACATGTATTTGCCATGAGTCTGCATAGTTTAAGATGATTATGCATGTCATTAACAACTGTAATTATTTAAAAGGAACTAAATTTTTCCTGTTATGTTTATAATGTGCTACTTTATGCATGTGTGTGTTAGCATAGAAGAGATCATTTTAAATAAATTTAAAACTTTTCTGGCAACCATGATTTTCTACTAGTAGGTGGCCTTTGGAATATTTTTCCTGTTGTTGATAACTGAATCTTTTCTATTAGTAACTGTGGACAGGCTGATAACAACAGTACTCTAAATGCTCACATTTTAACCGTCTTTCTGGAAAATCTCGAAAGATATGACTGCCATGTTCCCTGACACAGACTGCTCTGATATGGCAGAGTGATACCCTGGTAACAACCCTGTGTGTTTGCTAGGAAGAAATGAAGAATCTCATGTTTCTCAGGCTTAATCAGTTTTACCTACATGGAATCAAAGGGTGAATCACTGCCCCATCTTAAAGAGAAAGCAATTATTTTCTTACTCTCCTTTTTTTTTCTCCTTTTTAAGAAACTAAGCTGTATTCAAAACAAGAGCCAACCAACTCACTGGGCTGTTTTGTTTATTTAAAGGGAAAACTGAAGCTCTGTATCATGTGATTTTTAACTTTTTTAAAAAAAAAAACCTTCTTAACATGCTACTGTATGTTCCATCAACAAAGAAAGCAAAGTGACTGAGCAGAGGTGTACAAGACACGAGCCAAGGGGAGATTCAAGTAATTCTTTTTTGCAGCCCAATGGCTGAGAGTCTCTTACTCAGGTTGCTGAAAGGAGAACGCCATAACAGAACTGACATTACTCCCTTCTTCAAAGCAACAAGGCCTCTTGAAAACTCAAGGAGAAGTTCTGTGGCTGACAGCAGGATGTTCACCATCCATGTGAAAAGAGAGCTGGGTCTTGGATGAAAACTCTGAAGGAAAACCTCCCCTCAACAGTTGTCATGAAAAACTTCAGCAAATACAACCCAGTTTGCCACTGGGAGGAAAAGTCTGTCCCAAAATTCCGCAGTGAGAAGAGGCAGGTAGAGGTACCCAGCCCAGCTCCTGCTTTCTTCTTGTCTGGATCACAGGATGGCTGAGGAGAAGCTCTCACACACTCATGTTCTCTGCCAGGGAAGTAAGTGAAGAGGCAAAAGCGGGGTTTCGTCCTTCACAGATTTATTTTGGTTCCGGTGGCTCTGGGCCTCTGTCCTACACCCACTGTGCACTCTTGGATTAGACAGAGCCGCTCCTTCAAAGGTCAGCACCCAAGCTCATGTCCGTCTTTCAGTTAAATCCCCTTGGTTTAGTAACTGTAGAAGATTGAAAACAAATGCAGAATAGGTTACAACTGAATTATAGAAAAAAAATTCATGCTAAGTAAAAGGATTAAGAGGAGAGTGAGAATCAAAATATACAGTGAATGTTTAAATTTTTAAAATTTATTATAGTAAAGAATGCCATGAATTCCCCTCAAAATACTCCCTCTTGCTATGAACACACTTATTCCATTGTTGTCACTTCCTGCAGCAGTTCTGGAAGTCCTCTTTCACGAGTGTTACAAAGTGTGATAGAGTATGGTGAATACTACTGCCACGTGCCATCAAATGGAAAGGCAGACTCATAAAAACATTATGTGTCCTCAAAAACCTTATTCATGGATAGGTATAGCACTCAGTGACTTGTGGCTCTTCTTCAAAGTCCAAAAGACCATGAATGGTAAACATTTTGAATGGATTCGGGACATCAACAGTACAACTAAAGACACCCAACAATTACTTATTTTTTTAAATTCTGTTTTTGGGAGGCCAGTTTGAGACAAGGTCTTGTTCTATAGTTCAGGCTGGCCTCGAACTCATGGTGATCCTCCTGCCTTGGATCCCAAGTGCAAGGATTACAGGCATACACCACCATGCCTGCCTAAAAATTCTTATCTATTAAGAGTTATATACTAAAAATTTACAGGTGGTAGCTCTGCAATCTGCTTTAACATACTCCACCTACAAACAAAACACCAACAACTAAAAGTAGAGGGAAAAGATAAAACTAGAACAGTATAAACTTAATTACTGAACTTGGGTAGTAATAGGTACACGGGTTCATTGTCCTATCATCTCACTATTCCCTGAAAACTTCCCTAATATAAATCTCAAAACAGAAAAAGGGCAACAATAAGGAGGAGACTCCATAGGTGAGACAGATGATGTTTCAAAACAGTAACTTAGAAAAGGTGACTTAGGATAGAACCAATGATACTAAACAAAATATTGAGCACAATTTAAAGGCGGCTTGGACAACAATGGGTCACAAGAATGAATACAAAGAAAGGTCCTGGCAGGGTGTTGGCATGCATTTCCAGAGACCTGTGATCCTGGGGTACCCCCAGGGATATTTTAAAATAATCAAGACTATTCAATTTAGTTTCAATGCAGTCATTTGATATAACAGATCACCATAAAAGATTACAATGGAAGGAAAGAGGAAGAAAGGTTTTTTCGTTTAAAAAAAAAAAAACACCCCATACCCTCCACTTCATAGTCAAAGGAGTTCAAGCTACGTGGCTTTTGGTGAAGGCTTGCACATATGAAATGAAGTTGTGATGAAGTCATGTATTCCTTTGACACAAAACCATTGAAATACCCTAAAATTCTTGAAATCTGATTGGTTTTCATTGTTTGCTGGATGAGAGCCAAGACCATAGACTTAGAGGTTCTTAGTCCACCTGAAAGGCCTCTTTTAATGTGGATGGCTCTCATTCAAAAAGCAAGTGTGGATCCATTCCTTTATGCCCAGCTGCACTAGCCTATTATCTTTCAGACACATGATCCTAGGAGAGTGAATAATTACTGTTAATTATTTTGTCACTAATCTTTTTTTGCTCAGGAACCACGTTGTTCCAGGATATATTTATTTTCTTACTTTCTTTTGTTTTCTGAGATGGTTGTGCTCTGCAGCCCTGGGTGGCCTTGAGCTCACTGCATATCCCAGCTGGCTCTGAACTTGCTATGCAGCCCAGGCTCATGATCCTCCTATCTCAGCCTCTCAAATTTGCATGTAGGTATGCACTACCACTCAGCAATGTTTTCTTTATAAAGTAAAAGCAGCACCTTCACATTAGAACAGTGGAAACACATTCTCACTAAGGATGCATGCTAAAGCTGAGGATCTCACTGTGACACGCTAATCTCCCAACTTACATGGCAAGACTGATATTCATGGTCCTTTGATGGTAACTCATATATAGCTTAAAGAAAGATATTCTAGTCAAAATTTTCAAGATATGGAAACTGGAGAAATTTTCAGATCTCTACATCAGTGATGCTATGGCTATACCACCCTGAACACACTCCCATCTTGTCTAGAGCAATGGTGGTGAACCTATGGCACCAGTACTGCAGCAGGCTGTTTGTATCTGAAGCTCTAAAAGGTTCACATCACTGCTCTAGATTCTCAATCAAGTGCCATGTTAGTGGACACAGAAAGTAAGGTCAAGAGACAGTTTTACCTCCTGTGGATTTACCGCTGTTAAGACAGAAACCTCGTATGACTGCCTCCCTGACTGCATGGTCACCAAGTGATGTGTTACATCAGGCACTGAAGACAGGGGACGTGGGGATCCTTCAGTAAGCACCTCTGTGAAACAACAGAAAAATTAATCTTCCATGAAAAGTGAATAAACAGATATGCTACTACCACATTAAACCTCTCATTAAAACCTAAAAACTATTCCCTGAAAAACTTGAGTCCCGCATTTCTGTATTCCTTTCAGGTGAGTTCATGCCTGATAATCATTACCAACAATTTGGAAAGAGTTACCAACAGAAAATGGAAAGAAACAGCAAGCAATCTTGATATGAGTTCTCCATTTTTCAATATAGCGATTTAGAATAATGGCTTTAGCATTGTAATCTGGATTTAAAATGTATGAAACAGGGTTAAATCAGCTCAGACAGGCGGATCAGGGAACCACATTCAGCCCCTGAAGCATCACCAGTGACACTAACAGTTCAATATGTGCACTTTGATAACATAATCTAGGTTTCAAAAGTCCTACTCTATAACCCTTCCTCCCTCGGGACTTTCTTCTTCAGACTGGGAAAGCAGTTCAGGCAATTTCCGTGCCTCTTGCTCTAGATATCCACCAGTACTGGTCATGAGACTGCAGCACACTAGATCTTGTAGGCTCCAGACAGAAGTTTTACAAATACAGCCACAAACCGGGTGGGCATGGTGGCAAACGCCTATACTCCCAGCACTCAGGAGGCTGAGGCAAGAGGACTACTGTGAGTTACACAGTGAGTATAAGGGCAGCCTGAACTATATAGTGAGCCCTGCCTCAAAAAACAAAACAAAACCCAAAAATATGGTCACTTACTAAGTGGGATATAAGTAACTAAAACACACAAGATCTCACACTTTTTAAATGTTCATCAGTGGGGTCACCATGAAAATCTGAGAATACTTTATAGGTAAACCATTTAGCTCTCAAACGAATTACAAGCTTCACACAGGGGCTTTGTAGCTTTTACTGCTCTTCAATACTGTACTGTATAATATGTTAACGTACTACCTCCTATTTACTCAATGTTGTTTTGCACACATATGTAAATTTTGACTTCTCAACTGGATTTTAAGGGTCTAATCTCCTACTTTTGCCTTTCCCATAGTGCCAGGTACACAGTAGGCACTGAATAAATGCATGCTGACCTCACCTGTAAGTTTTTCAGAGAAGAGGGCCTGGCCTGTGTAACTTGGGTGAAATTTCTATACCAGAGAGGAGCAACTCCTAGAGGGCCCTTTCTTTTCTCCAGAAGATATGGCTTTTGAAGGTATGGAGAAATTGCTTTATATCTCCTCTGTAAAACCTGGTTATGTTCTGTTTAAATGTTTTAAAAGTTAAGTTCTTCCATAACTGCAACAGGAAAGACAGAAATAGTTGGGCTAAGATGCTAGGATTACAAATAATTTTCTCTTTTAAAATTTTTTCTCTTTATTCTTGTTGTATCATCTTCAATTAATTTTTAAGAATAAATTCATTTAACCGCCCCATAGAGTAAAACACAAATGCTACTCAGTCATACCACAACTACACATAAGAAATACAATTTAAAGCCTCCATTTTGGAGATACCCCATTCTTTAGTCCCTACTTGCAGCCCATTTTCCCCAAATAAAGGAGAATTCAAAGTCTTACCATCATCAACTCCCAGGATGGAATTGGTATTTGGTAGGTTCAAGGACTCGCCACCAAGGCTGGGCTGGGAATCCATAGATACCAGGTTTTTACTGGGTACTGAAGCCTCTTCAAGCAAACTACTGCCCATGAGTGGCTCAGCTGCACAGAGAAAAGAGTGTGAGAGACATATGCAGTCCAGGCTGTTCCTAGCCCTTGTTTTCCTAACCAGCAAAGCTGGCCTTCTCTTCCCCAACTAGAAATTAATGTATGTCTCAGATGCCACCTATTTCACCTACTTTCAGGAAACAAGAATAAACCTAGAATGGAAGGGTTGAGCTTTAGGGATAACTGTTTGTGATCAACATCTGAAAAATTAGCATATGAACTGGGATGGACAATCTTTAGCAGTATTTGGAGTGAAATAACTGATTAAGGAAATACTAGGAAAAGGAGTAAGAATAAAAAAATGGTTGTCAAATTTAAGGCAGGGCAAAAGATAGTCACAACTGATGTAAGTAAAAAAAACCATAAACTCTTATCATACAGAAATCTTTTTATTACCATGCTAGTCAAATGCTGGTATATGAACCAGCATTAATTATTATCAAACTCCCTAGGCGAACTTTTTGTTTGGTTTTGAGATGAGGTCTCAATGTTACCCAGGCTAGTCTCAAACTCCTGAATTCACCTGAGCCTCTCACTTAATATTCTAAGTCTATGGGAACTAAAAGTGCATACCACTAAGGGGAACTCAATTTATTTATTTTTTGCAGTGCTGGGGATTGTACCCAGCACCTTATGCATGCTAGGCAAGTGCTCTACCAATGAGCTACACCCCATCCCCTACAGGAACTTTTAAAACAGCAGATTCTGGAAACTCATAAATTATTTCACTTATCTGGTTATTTTGTTTTATACAGGGTAGGGGTGGCATGCAAGAAAATAAATGTTTTAAAAGCTTGCATGCTGGGCATGGTGGTGCACACCTGTAGTCCCAGGATTTGGGAGGCTGAGGTTGGACAACTGTTACAACTTTGAGGCCAGCCTGGGCTACATAGGGAGAGCCTATCTCCAAAAACCAAAACCCAGACCAAAAAACCCATTTGTTTGGAAAGTTCCAGCATATAAAGTGAGACCAGGTCTCACCACCCAAAACTGAATCAGAAGATCACCAGAGAGTCACATGGGCCAGTGACTTGCTCTTGGAACTTAGAAAGATACAGCCCTCCACTGTCACCCTCACCAGTCTGCTCCTGCTCTTGACTCCCAGCAGTTCCCAGCTGCAAGTGATGCTTTTTCATGTGCACATTCCTGCTTCCACTCTGAGAGAAGGTTTTCCCACAGACTTGGCACTGGTGAGGCTTCTCTCCTGAAACAGGGACCAGGAGGTTAAGACAAGGCAGCCAAAAAATGGAGTATATTTTTGGTGGCAAATCAATGGACTAAAGACTTAAATGCAGAAGGCCAGAGCAGGTGAACTAGGCTGCTCTTTCTCACTCTCCCTTCCAGAGCCTCTCAACTTTCAGTACATGGAGAAGGCACGAAGAGTACACCAAGAAGGCTCACTACCCCCAGCCCAACCCATTCCAGACCCACTGTACTATGACCTCTACCTCAGCTTTAGTGTGCGATCCTGGCACCAACACAAAGAATTTACTTCCTTTTTCAACCAGTTTTCCATGAACCTGTAAGACATGTTCCCTTTCCCAAGGATTCCAATCCTTGGCTCATAATATCCCATCTTATTCTGTGGCACCAACATCTTCAACATCCACACTTGTATTCTTCTAACATAATAATCTCAAGTATCCTCCGTCAGTAATGGCAAACTCATGGCATGCATAACACAGCTGGCTGTTTGTTATCCCTGAAAACTCTAAAAGGTTCAATCATTGCTCTATATCCTTAAGTCCAAAACTCTGTGTCTCCATTCCATCTGACCAGACAACCATACTTAGACCAGGGATCAAAAATGCAGGCCATTCTTTGAAATAAAATTGATTTGAAAGAAAAAAAAATCATGCCCAGAAGCTTTTTAAGTTGGTAAGATTCCATTTGTTGATTCTTGGTACTATTTCCTGTGCAACTGGATTCTGTTCAGAAAGTCTTTGCCTACACATTATGACTCTAAGAGCTTTACCTATTTTATCTTCCAGCAGATTAAATATTCATTTTAATAGTTAGAGCTTTGGTTCATTTTGATTTTTGTTTAGAAATGGTGAGGGACAGGGATCTGGATTAAATCTTCTGCATGTGGATAGCCAGTTTCCCCAGCTCCCTTTATTAAACAAGCCATCTTTCCAGTCTGTTTTTTTACTCTTTGTTAAAGACCAAATATAGTAATTAAGGGAAATAAATCAGAAACACAAGCTTAAATATCACAAGCTTTTTCTTATATGAGAAACCTAAAATATACAGAAGAGCACAATGAAAGACTATAGGAAGTAGGGAGAGAGATCTTTCTCAAAGGAGAAGCAGATCAAGAAATGGAGGGGGCAGGGTATAAAGTGATGCAGGTACTTTTTTTTTTTTTTTTTTGAGATAGAGTCACATTGTAGTTCAGGCTGGCCTTGAACTCACTCCGTAGCCCATGCTGGCCTCAAATTCATGGTGATCCTACTGTCTCAGTCTCCCAAATACTGGGATTACCAATGTGTGCCACCACACCCAGCTAATGCAGCTAATCTGGAAAACTGGCAGCCTCTCAAAAAGTTCAGTGGATGGGCTAGGGCTATAGCTCAGTGACACAAGCACCTGTGAGATGGCGAGTTTGATCCCCAATACCAAAAAAAAGAAAAAAATCAATGGAAATTTATTATGTGACCAGAAATTCAACTCTTAGGCATGCACATAAGAGATGAAAACATACAAACATGGAAAAACTTGTACAGAAATGTTCATAGCAGCCTTATCCATAAGTCAACATTTAACACATTGAAATAATGAAGTATTATTCAGTCTCATGTGAATGAAACCTGAAAACATGTACCAAGTGAAAGAAATCAAGACACAAAATGACATACTGTATACTCTCATTCCTATGAAAAGTATTCTATAGAACAAGCAAATCCATAGAGACGGAAAATAGGTTAAGCACGGGTTGGTGCATGCCTGTAATCCCAGCATATGGGAGGCTGAGGCAGGAGGATTGCTGTGAGTTCAAGGCCAGCCTGAGCTACAAAATGAGTTCAAAGCCAGCCTCAACTGCATGGTGAGACCCTGTCTCAAAAAACAAAAACAAACAAACAATAGGTTAATGTCTGCCAGGGACAGAAATAGGAAATGGCTGCTATAGGATGTGGGGATTCTTTTGGGAAGAATGAAATTTCACAGAATTGGATAATGCAACAACTGCAAAACTATGAATATGTTAAAAACCACCAAACTGCAATTTTTTTTCTTTTGTGTTGAGACAAGGTCTCACTATCCAGTTCAGGCTGGGCTGGAACTCACTATATAGTCAAGGGTGGCTTCGAACTCACAGCAATCTTCCTGCCTCAGCCTTCTAAGAACTTGGATCACAGTATACACCATCATGCCTAGCCTGCACAGTTTTTAAAAGGGATGAATCTTATAGTATGTGAATTGTATCTAAAACCTTTAAAAAACCGTATGGGGGAGCCACATGCTGTGGCACAAACCTGAAATCCCAGCTACTCAGCAAGATGACACAGGAGGGTTATAGATGTGAGCTCAGCGTGGTTAACTGTGTAAGATACTGTCTCAAAGGGCTGGGGATTTAGCTCAGTGGCATAAGCGCCTGCCTGGCAAGGGCAAGGTCGTGAGTCTGATACCTGGTACACCCCCCCCCAATAATAATAATGCTGTCTCAAAAAAATATTTTTTTTTAAAGAAAAAAGGGATTGCAGGCTGATCCTTATCACTGCAGGAAACAAAAGTGGGGGAGGAGGGCCTGGGCATACAGTTCAGTTGTAGAGTATCCCTGGAAAAAAATTCTCAGTACTGGGAGTGTGTGTGGGGGGGGACCCTCTCAGGATGTAATAAAAATAATCTGAATTTATTTATGCTTTTGAAAGGAAACACTGGAAAAATAAAGCTGGGCATGGTGGCACAGGGCTGTAATCCCAGCACTGTGGAAGGCTAAAGTAGGACAGAGTTCAAGCCCAGTTTAGGCAATTTAGTAAATTAGAGAGATCCTTTTTGTTGTTTGTTTTGAGACAGGGTCTCATTATATAATTCAGGCTGGGCTTGAACTCACTCTGTGTCCCAAACTGGCCTTGAATTCACATCAATCCTTCTGTCTTAGCCTCCCAATTTTTTTTTTTTTTAAGGGCCAGGATGGGCTGGGGATTTAGCTCAATGCTGTAAGCACTCACCTGGCAAGCACATGGTTGTGAGTTTGATCCCCAGTACCAAAAAAAAAAAAAAAAAAAAAAAAAAAAAAAAAAAAAAAAAAAGAAAAAAAAAAGAAAAAAAGGGCCAGGATACAGATGTAGCTGTGTAAGGCCATGGGTTCAATCTCTAGTACTCTATTGTGAAAACAACAACCACACCCCCAAAAAACAAAAACAAAAGTGAATCTAAAAGGAATTAAAATACCTTTAAAAGAAGGGGGAAGAAACAGGGTAAAGGGTCAGAGCTACAATAAATATTTCTTTGACTATACCTTTTTTTACACCTTTGACTTTACATATTAGTAAAAATAAAATTAAAATTTAAAAAAGCTACCACTTGAAAAAGAAACAAATATTTTAGGTAAGTGAAATAATAAAACAATTATTTAAAGGATAGTTAGACGAAGTATTTTGACTACATATCCTTAAAGAAATATATTGTAAGAAAAACACAACTGCAAGCTACAGAATGGGGAAAAATTGTTTTTCTTCAGAGGTTCCATATCTAGAATACATAAAGAACTAAAAAATGTTAGACACCTCCCCATAATAAAAGACACAATTAAAAAGTGAGCATTTGAAATGAATACACAGAAGAAATACAAATGGCCAATATAAACACAAAAAATGTTCAGGCTCCAAACATTAGTGAAATGCAAATCAAAACAACACAGTAAAGAATAGCCATCATCAAGGATCCAAAAACAACAAATGATGGTGAGGTTGTGGGAGGAAAGGAATCGTCCTACATGGTAGGAATGTGTATTAAGTGCAACCACTTTGGAAATCATTATGGAGGGTCCTCAAAAAACTAAAAATAGAAATGCTATTTGTTTTTGCTTTTTTTTTGAAACAGGGTCCCACTATGTAGTTCAGTATGGACTTGAACTCACTATGTAGCTCAGGCTGGCTTTAAAACTTGCAGTTATTCTCCTGCCTCAACCCTCCAAGAGCTGGGGTCACAGGTGTGCCCTACCACACCCAACTGACTAGAAATGCTATTTGACCCAGATATACTTCTGGGCATTCTACAGTGAAACATGCATAGCTATGTTTATATTAGCACAATAGCTACATTATATATTAGCACAACAGCTACATTATGGAAGCAGCCAATATGCCATTACCAGATGTATAAAGACAATTCAGCCATAAAGAAGGAAAACTGCTTTTTTTACTCGTCAAGCCACACAATCTCACAGGAGGCAGCAACACACTGTGCCCTCTCCCAAACACCATTTTTTGTTGCCTGTGTCTGCACCAGAACACCATGAAATTGAGTTATGAAAAATGCTGCTAACCAGGTCAGGTGTAGTGACACATGCGTGTGGCCCCAGCATCTGGGAGGCTGAGGCAGGATTGCCATAAGGTCCAGGCCACACTGTGCTACATGGTGAGATCCTGTCTCAAAAAACCAAAATGAAAAGATAGAGGAAGAGAGAGAGCAAGCAAGCAAGCTGCCAACAGTTACATAAAAATCCTAGAAGTTTATGATCTTCTGAAGCTGTATTACTTGCTGTCCACAGATGTATGCAGCCAGCAGGTGAGGCATACCTGTTTTAGAGCTTACTTCAATTTTTAGTCAAAATATGAAAATAAGATAAATGACATAAAAGGAAACTAACCAACAAATCCAGAATATGAGCTATTCTATAGGACCCAACTGACCATTCTGCAGTGAGTATGAAAATAGAAATGACAGCAAAAGCTGGGTGTGGGGGTACGCAGCTGTAATCCCAGCACTCAGGAGGCTGAGGCAGGGGGATCCTTGTGAATTTGAGACCAGCCTGGGCTACAAAGTGAGCTCAACACCAACCTGAACTGCATAGTGAGACCCAGTCTCAAGACCAAACAAACAAGTGAAAGCAAAAAGATCTAGATTCAAGAAGATTTCAACTGCAACACTAGACCTTGCTGAATCCTTTTCTGTTTTTTTTTCTTAAACCAGGGTCTCACTGTGTAGGTCAGATTGTCCTTGAACACTCACAGCTACTACCCAGTCCTTTTATTCATGACAATTAATTCAGTCAATCAACAAGTTTCTACCATTTATGGGGAATTTTTCCAATTCCAAAATTAGTATACTGGGTCCCTCTAAAGGGAAGGGAACCAGTCAAACTTGCAGCTGTGGCGCTCTCGTTGGAGCCACTTGGACTCGAGGTCATGGCGTTCTCACTGTCTGAGCCACTGTCACACTGAAGTCAGGGGCTGGCGAGCCCAACGGAGAACAGAGCCAGTGTGGAGACCTGCACTAACCCATGGTGAGTGCTCAGAATTTGACCGTCCCACGGGAAAGGGGTGACCCACTGGACAATATATTGGTATTGGGCAGGACAGATATAAACAAGGAATGGCAGTGCTTCAGTTTGCTGCTCCCCGCCCAGAGCAAATTGGTGGGATCTGATTGGGCTGAGTCACGCCCCTGGCTGGGACCCAATAGCTGGGCACAAAATTGTCCCCAAAGTTGTCCTAAACTCTTTCCGTATACTCGACACACACTAATACGGTGAAGGGCCCCACTGGTTGACTGGTTGACTGGCTCGAAGGAGAGAGGCCAGCCTACACTGCCCCTGCTTGCACCTCAGTGACCAACAGCAAACTGGAGAGGGCAGAAATCCCTAGCCAGTGTGCTTCAGAAGAACCGTAACCAACAAGGAAAGAGGCTGGGACCTCCACCATACACCTGTATGAAGAAACTAGAAACATGACACGAGAAAGAAGTAAGAAAAAGCCTCCAGCCCTCACCCCAAGGAATATTGGGCCAGGAGAGATAAATACAGAAGAGATTGAGGGCAGCAAACATGCAATATCAGATATGGCATCAGCTGACATAATGAAGTATCTCCATGACATTACAGTTAAACTCAAAACTGAAATATTAATACAAGTTAAGCAAGATATAAGAAGATTAAAAGAAATGCTAAGCACCTCTCAAGAAGACACGGATAGAAGAATGGAGGAACACAACAAAAGGAGAGAAACATTAGATGATGAATACAAAAAAACCCTAGAATACATGAAACAGATTCAAAGAGATTACCAGGAAATTAAAGACTCCATCAAAAGCTGGCAAAATTGCCTGAAAGAAACTAGAGATTAACAAAACTTGAAGACAGATTTGCAATGTCTGATCTCAAAAGGAAAGATCTCTTAAAAATAATAAGGAAACGGGCATAAACAATACAAAGGCTAGAAGACAAGAGGATCTATAACTTAAGAATAAAAAATGTGAGTGAAGAAGCAGGGGTAAACACAAAAGAAATACAAAGACTATCCACAGAAATAAGGAAAACTTCCCAAGCATAAGAAAAGGAAATGATATTCAGATACATGAAACATACAGAAGTTCAGCCAGCTTCAACCAAAACAGATCTACACCAAGACATATAATAATCAAGATCCCAGAAATTCATCACAAGAACAGAATATTAAAAGCAGAGAAAAGAAACAGTATTCCAAGCCCTGAAAGAAAATAACCTCCAACCCAGATTGATGTACCCTGCAAAACTATCACTCAAAATTAATGGAGAAACAATATGCTTCCATGACAAAGACGAACTAGGGAGTTTGTGACCACCAATACAACCCGACAAAAAATACTGAAGAACATACTAGAGAGAGAAAAAAAAAACAAAACAGGATTTTAGGAACAGTGGCAGAGAGGCCTCCATGAACGGGGCAGACAGTGGAATGAAGGAGAAAAGTAGACAACCAATGGTAGAAAAATAGCATAGCAGAAATGAGGCAGAGAAGGTTGGCTATAATCTCTATCTAATATAGATGGCCTTGAGATACACTAACAAAAAGAAACACAGGCAGAGTAGATCAGGAGATAGGGTCCACTGAGATACTCTGTATAGGAAATATAATTAACCTGAAAGAGGGTTTATGGACCAAAAGTCAAATATGAGAAAATAATGCTCTATGTGACAGGGAACCACATAGGGGCAACTCGACCAGCACCTACAGATAGGTTGGAAAGACATGATACTTTTGTGCAGTAGAGAACTACTCAGCTATAACAAAGGAAAACCTTGAGGCTTTTGTAGGTAAAGGAATACAACTTAAGATCAAGCCCAGGGGTAAAAAGGTTCAAAACCACTTAGGTAAAATAGCAGGTGTTCCCCCCACCATCTAAAAACCAAAGGAGTTAGTGGGACCCAAAATGTACAGTGCACCCTGTGAAAGTGAAAGGGGAGGAACTGTCCAAAAAAGGAAGGCAGAGGATATTATTAATAGTGTACCAGGATTTAAAATCCACATTATTCTCACCACTCTGTTTAGTTTGATTATATTCTGTTCCAGTTTGTCTACTTGTACTAGATTTGAGGGCACAGATAGCTATCCCAAAAATAGCAGGATATACTCTGGTAACCATCCTTAATTTCCTATTAACTTAATCCGAAGCCCTGTGTAACTTATACTATCTTATTATGACTCATCTTATTTAAATCTGGTCTGTTAGACTGCTGTTTTGTCTTGACTGATTTTATTTGAATCTGTTATGATTGACAGTATCAAGTCTGAGAGTATACGCAACTACTCTGAAGATAACAAGATTCACTAGGATACCCACTCTGGCTTGACCATTACCTGCTTTTGAAGTCTTATAAAGTCACCAACATTTTGTTTTTATTAATACTGTTATGTACTGCTATGTTCAATTATACTATGCCTGATGATACAGACAATTCTGAAGATAACAAAAGACATCATAGCAACCATTGTAGATCACTATGTATTATGGTTTTATATGACTTTTTCATTTCATGTTTTTCTAGGAATTTTGTTTTGTCTTGCTTTGTTTTGTTTTTCCCTCTAATACAGAAAGGATAGATATACCTGTATCTATGCATGCATGCATCCATGCGTAGAACTTCTAAAAAGTTTATGAGAACTAATTATATAATGCATGATGAAACGAACAACTACTTTGAAGAAAAAGAGACACTACAATACCCAGTACTGATTCCGTAGCATAACGATGTGAAACCCAGCAATACTATTATTCTTTGTTCAGAGTGATTTTAGTCTGTTTTGTTTTGTTTAATTTCAAAATATGTGAAGGTATGGACAGCTATTTTGAAGAGAATGTGAGACACTATGACAGCCATTGTTGACTTCCTTACTGTCTGGTCTTGAAGACCTAAAATGCCTTCATCATCCTGTTTGGATCAGTTTTATACTATGTTGTTTTGTATGAATTCACTGTATGTGAAGATATGGAAAACCATTTGGAAGAAAACAAGAGACAATATGATAGATAATGAAGATCTCCGGTGGTCTTGCTTTGAAATCTGTGTCTCTTACATTGCTTTCTTATGTTCTGTTTCGTTGTGTTTAATTTTACCCTCTAAAATAAAATAAAATAAAATAAAATAAGTCTCTCTTCTCAGTTTAGCTTATCATCACTGCCAGATTAATCTGCAGTAAAATGAGTTCTCATCTGGATGCACCTTCAGTAGGCCCTACAAATTCTTGATATTTTAGGCCCTTCTTAAATTATGTTTTCAGCCTGCTTTCAATATAATTTATAAAGTCTCATAGGCAGCAGTCCCACCAACATACAGTTGTAGGCTTCCGTTTGAGAGGATGGGAAGGGAGGGAAGGGAAACTGTAGCTTTTTCTATTGCGCTTACAAGGTCTGGCTGATGTTGAATATTTTCAGATATTTTGAAAGACATCTCTAGCAGGGAAGATCAGGTCATCTGTACAGAATGAGCAATTTGACACAATTATAAGGAATTAATTTAAGAATGCAAAATAGAAAACGAGTCATTACAACTTTTCTCTCTCATGGATTATTAGTGACAATGTGGTTCTAAGAGTCAAAGGCATAGTTTCTACCAAAATGATGACAAAACAAGATCACCACTGCCTTCTCAGGCAGCTTAATACTACAGGTGCTGTTAGCACTAACAACTTCCTAACTACAAACTCTTCTGATTTAAAATCTTCCCCCAGAGAAATGAAATATAAATTCCTAAAAAAACAGGATCCATGTTTGATATATCTGACAAAGGATCCAGTATAGTGTGAAAAAGGTCTAATCCAGACCTCATAAAAAGGTCTGGATTAGAAAGTACTTCTGTGACTCAGCAGAAAATACTAGCAGGTCTCCCTCTACCCTCACTGTTATGAGACCCTCTAGACACAATTATTTGTTTTTTTTTTTGTTTTTTTGTTTTGGTACTGGGGATTAAACTCATGACCTCATGCTGGCCAGGCAGGCACTTAAGCCACTGAGCTAAATCCCCAGCCCAGCTAAATCCCCTGCCCTAGACACAGTTATTAAGGGCCTTGATTTCTGATTCAGTGGTGAATCAGAAGCTTTATGTATGTTTAGGGTAAACAGTTTCTCTTTAGATTTCTTTATACCACCCTCCCTTCTACTCTTTTGTTGGTCTCCTTTCCTGAAATCTACAAATAGTACAAGCTCTCATACCTGAGTGAACCACCAGATGTTTTCGCAGACTAGAATACTCAGCAAAGGAACGGCCACATCCTTGGGCTTCACAAAGAAAAGGTTTCTCTCCTAAAGGTAGAAAATTAAATAAACTCAGTCTTCTGATGAATTGACTTTTCCCATCAACTTTACTCTGTTTGTTTGTTTGTTTGTTTTTTGGGTACCAGGGATCAAACTCATGACCTTGTGCTTGCCAGGCAGGCGCTTATGCCACTGAGCTAAATCCCTGGCCCTTTATTCTATATTTTTAATGACGTTCTTCCTGATTTCTTTAGTTCATGAGATATATTTCTTTTTTGTTGTTGTTTTGAGACAGGGTCTCATTATGTAGTTCAGGCTGGACTTAAAGTTACTATGGAGCCCAGACTGGCCTCAAACTTGTGGCAATATTCCTGCCTCAGCCTCCCAAGTACTGGGCTTATAAGGATGCACCACACCTGACATGCTATATGATTTCAACAGGCTACCTAGAAAGTTCTGTTTCTCAATGATCTAGTATACAATCTGCTACACAGCCCTGCCTGTTTCCTTAGAAGGATTGCACCTCTGACCTCATACTTCCTTCTCTATCTTGGCTGAAGGGCTGACCTCTCCAGTGACGCTGTCTCTTCTGAATGATACCAAGATTAACGGTGTGGGCTGCAGAGAGTTCAGTGGTAAGAGTACTTGCCTAACAAGCACTTGCTAACATGTATTTGCCTTAGGGTCTATCGCCAGCATCATTAAAACAGACAAAAAAGATTAACCAAGTTTGTACATTTCATTAAAAGTACAGATTTTTAAAGGTCTGAAAAAGGTATTATATAGTCCCATCTTATAAAATAATGGGAAGACAGATATTTAGTCACAGGAGTATGCAGTAAAGTCTGTAAAGAGATTGTCAAGATATCTACATCTAAACAGTTGTCCTGCAGATCTTTTCTTTCTTCCCTCCCTTTCTGTCTTCCCATTTTTTTTCCCCTTCATGGTACGAATCCAGGCCCTTCACACTAGGCCACATCCTCAACCCTTTTTTTATTTTATATATTTTATACAGGGTCTCACTCAGTTACTAAATTGTCCAGTTTGGGCTTAAATCTGTGATCCACCCGCCTCAGCCTCCCAAGGATGGTAGGATTACAGACATATGCCACTGCCCACAGCTTGGATCATTTTTTTCTTTGTGTTTTTCCCATTTTCTATAGTATCATTTTGTTATTTAAAAAAATGAAAGCTGGATGTGTGGCTTAGTATTAGTGTACTTGGCTAACACGCAGAAGGCCCTGGGTTTGATCCCCCAAATTACAAGAAAATAAGTAAGTAAATAAATAAATAAATGCTACGTGGTGAAAACTAAGTAAGGTCTGCAGAAGATTTGATAGTAATATTAATTTCTTGAGTTCAATATTGTTACTAAGCCTACCTAAGATGTCACGTTTTGGGGAAGCCAAGTTATAGTCACAAAGACCTCTGTGTATACTATTTTTGCAATTTCTTGCAAGTCTGTAATTACTTCAAAATAAAGTTAGCTGAGTGGGTGGTGCATACCTGTAATTTCAGCCACTTGGAAGTTCCAGGCAGAGGGATCACGAAGTTAAAGCCAGCCTGGGAAATTTAGTGAGATACTGACTCAAAACAAAAAATGGGCTGAAAGTATAGCTCAATGTAGCATACACAAGGCTTTAGCTTCAATCTCTAGAACTGCAAAATAAATTTTAAGAGCAAGGGCCTGGGGGTATAGCTTAATCATAGAGCATGTACACAGCATGTCTGAAGCCCTGGGTTCAACCCCCTGCACCTTTGTTTGAAAAAACAAAGGTAGAAAAAAAAAATCAAAGTGGCAGACTCTCTCTTCTAAGGATCAGACTAGTAGAAGGAAAATGTATTTATAAATAACTACAACACAAGTTCCTGCATAAGCAAACTCCAACTACAGTAATTTTTTGAAAGAAGCTCAACTTTAGTTGATCTTAAAAGATGAGAAGGATGCAAAAGAATTCAAGATACAAGGAATAATGTGAGCAGAAGCTTGAAACTGAGAGTGCCTGAGGTAATTCAAAACATGGCAAGTGAGGTAACAACACAGAAGCCAGGCATAGCAGGAACAGCAGCACTGTCTATAAACTATACTGTTCTTTTATACTATACCATACAGATAAACGCTAGACTTTGCACTGGTCTGTAGCTTTTTTGTTTTATTTGGTGGCAGAGATTGAACCCAGGGCCCATATATGCTAAGCATGAGCTCTACCACTGAGCTACCTCAAATCCCCTGTAACTTTTTCTAATGCCTATTTGGATACTCAAACCAATCCCTAGAAGACTTGGCACTCAAGAAGTTTCTGAGTGAATGAACATAATATTAATATATGACAGAATAAATGTTAGAAAAAACATTTTAATAATAAGGTCAAGTGTTTAATAAGATGAGCTAAACAATTTAAGAAAAATGAGGATTTAGAAAAAGATCCCACCTCAGAATCTAGTAGTGTGACATCTCTGCATCAGGGTGGCCTAGGGGACAGGATTTCCTTGTTTGGAAACTGAGAGGATTATGATTTTGTCAAGAAAAGAGACACAGAACAGGACATTCAAAACACAATGCAGCATAACAGTTAAGAATATGGGCTTCAGAATCAATCTTCAGTTCAAATCCTGGTGCCAACACTTATTAGTATGAGGAAGATATTTACCTCTAACAATAAACTTTTCATCTATGAAAGATAATATAATCTCAAAAGACAATTTTGAGTATTAAATGAGATACATAAAAAATTTAAATATTCATCACAGTTCCTGACACATAGTAACCCATGAAAATCGGCAGCTTTAAGTACTCTCAGTAGAGCACATTAGTAATCCTAGCACTCAAGAAGCTGAGGCAGGAGTTCAAGGTCACCTTAGCTACACACTGAGTTCAAGGCCAGCCTGAACTACATAGCAAGACTCTGTCTCAAAACACAAAAAAAATCCGAGGTTTAAAAAAAAAAATCAAAATAAGGGCTACAGATGGGTACAATCTTTTGTCCTGCGAATTACATACATATATACATAGATATAGCCAATTTAATCCAGCTAGACATGGTGGCACACACCATGCACTCTGGGAGACTGAGGAAGAAAGATTACAAAATTGAGCACAGCATGGGCAATTTAGCAAGACCTCATCTCAAAATTAATAATAAAAAAAGGGCTACAGATGTAGCACTGTGTGAAGCTCTTGGGTTCAATCCCCAGTTTAAAAAAAAAAAATTCAGTTCTGTGGTGTAGGGCAGTTTACTTAACACTAATATTCTATTTATTCATCAATAAGTACAGTACCTACTGTTATCTTAAAGATTAAAGGAGATAATAAACATCTGGGTGGTACATAATGTGCCTAAAAAATGTTTTTATTGTTCTGTGATTGAAATTTACATCTATGAGATTTCCGGCAGAAATGATTCAACTGAGGCCTTGCATTCCTGAAATTAGTGAGCAATTAAGAGACTGACAAGAAATAAGAGCTAGCAAAAGTTAAAATGAAGGGGAAAAGGAGCAGAAAGTAAAAAGAAAGTAAAGATGTTCAATGTTCTCAAATGATACAAAGCTGACTAGCAGCATAAGCATGAAAAGGTCACTGAAATTTAACAATAGGCCATGGTAACTCTTTTCCTTAGCTATTTAGCTAGATGATTTGCCTACATGTTTATCCAAATTGCTTTTTTGGAGAAAGTATAATTTACTCTTTCAAGAGTGAGCTAAAAATAGAAAACTATTCTGCCCCAAAATATATTCAGAGAATATGTCAATCTACCAGACTTAATACCCAGCACAAAGCAAACAAACAAACAAAAAACCCCTAGAACAACTGTGCCTTCAGCTCAGGATATACTTTTTAAGTACCCTTTAACTGTACCTGCTGTTATTTTATTATTTTAGCAATGCAAGAATGAACAAAGAGACAAAATGGCAAGAGCACCGAGAATAATTATATATCCTCAGATGGTCATTTGGGTGCAATGTTTAAGTTTTGATCAGACTGCACATGCTTATTAACAAATGGCTTGGAAAATCAACTTCAGACTCTCTTTTTCTGGGGATCAAACTTATGGCTTCACGCTTGCCACACAGGTGCTGTGCCACTGAACTACATCCCCAGCCTAACTTTAGACTCTTAAACTAACAGTTAAGAAATTTTTATTTTGCTCCTTTGATACTAACAGGCTGCTGAGGCTCTTAACAAGAAAGCAAACTCGTCAAAGTAAAAAATTACATCTTTTTTTTTTTTTTAAATTACATCTTATATATTTTCCCCACCTTATCCCACTTAGTGCTCTGTATGTTCTGTATGAGACTCAATAAATGTTACCTCCCAAGACACAATTATGTACTGTTCAGAGATTTGAAAACAGACTGATTTTGTCCCTGTCTCATTATTATTATCTAAGATCTCATATCTCTTCTTACACATTAGGCTTCCACAGACAGAAATCAGCACTGTCCATTCCTCACACAGAGGTGAAGTTTAATAAATGTTATTCTGGGCCGGGGATTTAGCTCAGTGGCTTAAGCGCCTGCCTGGCAAGTGCGAGGTCGTGAGTTTGATCCCCGGTATCAAAAAATAAATAAATAAATAAATAAATAAATGTTATTCTATGAATTGAAAAGTATAATGACACATTTTAAAAAATGAATCACATCTTCAGTGTTCTAGCAACAATCCAGTATCTTCACTTCTATGGAAAGGCAAACAACTGCTGAGCCAAGGAAACTGCCAGGGAACGTGGGGTTGCACACACCTGTATGGATGCGCAGGTGATTCTTGAGGTTTCCAGCTGTAGTGAACTGCTTACCACAACTGGACTCAGGGCACATGAAGGGCTTCTCCCCATTGTGTGTCCTCATGTGCACCTTCAGCCTCTGCAGCACATAGAAGCTTTTTCCACAGCCTTCTGCAGGGCAGATGAAGGAGCGGTCATTTCTGCAAAAATAATCATGTAAGTAACAGTATCTGGAAATACTTTTGGTGAACTGATAAGTCAAAACTCATCACTCTGGGCTGGGGATTTAGCTCAACAGCATAAGCGCCTGCCTGGCAAGCACCAGGTCCTGAGTTCGATCCCCAGTACCAAAAAAGAAGAAAAAAAAAAAAAAAGAAAAACTCATCACTCTGAAGGCAGACAATAAATTTCAAACCTGGATATATCGGAATACCCTGAGGAATTCCTTAAAATTATAGAACCCCTTCCCCGTATTTATTTCACAGGTTTGGCATGGAAGCCCAGGCTTATGTATTTTTATTTTATTTTGTTGGAGGTACTGGGGATTGACCTCAAGGCTGTTACATACTAGGGAAGTGCTCTACCACTGAGTCAAATCCCCAGCTCTTTTTATTTTGAGACAGGGTTTTGCTAAGTTGTCCAGCCTGACCTCTAGAAATTGTGACTGAGTAACTGGCATTATGGGCATATGCCACTTATTTACTTTTTTGTTTGTTTTTTTATATTAGGTTTTAAAAAACTCACGAGTTTGAAAATTCATGTTGAGACATTTAAGTGTCAACAATTATACTGAACGTTTATCAAGAATAGGGTAAATAATATAGTGAATATCTTTTTATTAAAACATAAAAGAAGGGGCTGAGGATTTAGCACAGTGGCTTAAGTGCCTGCCTGGTAAGTATAAGGTTGTGAGTTTGATCCCCAGTACCAATAAATAAATAATAAAGGCTGGGTATATACAGCTCACAGCATTTGTCCAACATGCATGAGGCCCTAGGTTTGATCCGCAGCACTAGGACAAAAATAAAAAGCCAAGAAACACATCTTAACCAGAAGTTAGCTTTAGTCCTTGCTTTCCTTTGTCAATTTGGGAGACAAGTTTCTCAAGAAGCATCACTGTTCTTAAGCTCCAAATATGAGAACTCAGGATTGCTCACCGATGAGTTTTGAGGTGATACTTGAAGTGAGCAGGCCACACAAATGTCCGATCACATCCTTCAACGGTACACTTGAGCTTCTTCTCCACTTGAGGAAGGGGTCCAGAATCTTTGGGTTGCCCATCAGCAGAACCGAGGTGGACATTTTCTCCTATAACACAGTCACGTATTTATAATCCAGGGAAGGACCCTGCTCAGATACTTAGATTCAAACAATAAAGCTCTTGTAATTCACTCCTAGTGATCATTAATCACATATCTATCTTCACTTTCCCCAGCTCTTTTCTGTTTAACAATACAAGTAAGAGTTCTTTACATCTAAGTCTCCATCTCCTTATTCAGAGAACTACCAAGAGCTATCATTGCTCTGTTTCACACATCTGGGTAGGCCTCTTTGACAAATACAGGAAATACCCAAAATGGTTTCTTACCAAAAACCTCAAGCAAAATTAAATCTATTTTGAATTTTATAGATTTGTGGGGAAGCAAGCAAATCAACAACCAGAATGGGGTATGACAGAGAAGACTTAAGTTCAGGTAATAAAAACCTGTATTTTAAGGAGATGTGGTCATTCTGACTTAGTGTGAGCTTCTGGCTGATTTCTATCATAGACGCCCATTCTTAGGTTTCCATCTTTTTTTTTTTTTGTACCAGGCCGGGGATCGCAATAACAATGTTGCACTTGCTAGGCAGGCGCTTATGCTGCTGAGCTAAATCCCCAGCCTTGGTTTCCATCTTTTGAAATCAATTTGGTGGTTTCCTGTCATTCTGGAGAATAAGAACCATCTTCTAATTTCCTCTACTGCTGAGGGCCAGCTTGATGTAGTGCAGAGCAGGCAGTGATAGATGTTAATAAACTGACATAAAAATAAATTGAATCAAGAGTCTGTCCTAGGCCTAGTGAGTTGTGATGAGGCCCACAGTTGGTGTGGGGATGAAATTAATCAAGCCAAAGGACAGGACCCAAACCAGCAAACAGTCTGTGAAGTCCTGGTGCTTCAAAGCAAGAGAAATACTACAGCTGATGACTTTGACTCACCCAAATTCCTTCTAACTCAGTAGTCTCAGTAGATAATCAGGTTACTACTTAACCATGATCATCTGTTCCTGTGTGCTTTTCCAAAAATTCTTTGTTCCTCAAATCCTTGAGCCTTGCCTCTGTCAGGTGTTCACATTCATCACTTCCTACAGCCCACCAGCATACTCCTCACTCAGGCTGTACACCTAATAAAGGCCTCGTGGACTTAGTTCTTCTGTGATGCTGACCATCCAGTTCCCCTTGTAACTAAAATACATATCTTCTCTGTGTTTTATTCTTTCATCATACCCTTAAGCAGGAGATCCATGGTCCCAGGCCAGGGCCCCACACCCTACTACCTCTCTTTTTTATTTTATAAAGCATTTTAAAATGCAAAAAGTCAGCTGATTTTTACATTTATAACCACGAGTGTGTATGTATGTGTGTGTGTATAGATATAGATATAGATATAGATATAGATATAGATTTTTTTTTTTAACCAGCAATTGAACTCAGGACCTTGCTCTTGCCAGGCAGGCACTTATGCTACTGAGGTTTATCCTTGGCGCTTTATTAAATAAATAATAATTTATTTATATAATTTATAGTAATTTTTAAAAAGTAGAGAAGCCAAGCATAGTGGTGTACCACTGTATATAAACCCAGGATTTTGGGAGGCTGGCACAGGAGGATCATAAATTTGAGAACAGCCTGAGCAACATAGTAATTTTGAAGATCCTGTCTCAAAAAAAAGACTAGGGATGGATGTACCTCAGTATAAAGGCCATGAATTCAATCCTCAGTAGTACCAAAACAAAAGTTACTGGTACTTTGTTCAGTAGATTAAGTGGAGCTGAAAATAGTGCCTCCGTTAAATATAAGTAAAAGCAGCTGAGTGTGGTGGGGCACACTTGGAATTTCTGCATTCTTCAAGGCAGAAGCAGGACTGAAAAATCTAGTCCAGCCCGGACAACTTAGTGAGACTCTGTCTCAAATTTAAAAATTGTTAAACTGGACCGTGGGTGCAGTTTAGTGCAAGTGCCCTGGGTTCAATCCTAAGTACCACCTAAAAAAAGTGAAATCAATTAATTAAAACCTTTATATAAGAAGCTGAGTATAACCCTAGCACTTGGAAAACTGAGATTGGAGAATTGCCGTGAGTTTGAGGCCAACATGGACTACATAGTTAGTCCAAGACCAACCTGAACTACATAGCAAGACCCTATCTCAATTAATAAATAAATACATACATAAATAAAATGTATGTAAGTCAAAGATTAACAAGTGGTGTTTCTCCCTTCACTGTGTGTGTGGCAGGGAGGAGACTATGAGAGACTGAACTCAGGGCCTTCACACTGAGCTACATCCCTTCCCCTTTTTATTTTATTTATTTATTAATTTAATTTATTTTATTTTATTTTTTGGTCTTTTTTTGAGGCAGAATTTCATTTACTATATGGTTCAAGCTGGCCTTGAACTCACCAAGATCCTCTTGCCTCAGCCTCCTGAGTGCTGGAATTACAGGTGTGTGCCAAAATGCCCAACTTTAGCCCTTTTTAATTATTTTTAAATTCTGAGTCCAGGGTGTTGATAAATTCCCAGGCTAGGATTGAACTTTTTAATTTCCTGCCTCTGCCTCCCAAGGTGCTGGGATTGCAGGCATGCGCTACCCAGAGCCAGCTTCCTTCACTTTCTTGAAATTCCTCAGACAGTGACAGAAGGCAATCTTCCTTCATTTTCTTTAAGACACAGTTGGACATCAATAGAGAAAACCACTTATTAATTCTGCTATGAGTATATGGAGTTTACTTTCACTACATACGTAACTTAGAAATAAGACGTGTATTTTCAAATTTCACTCTCTCAAAAGCCAAGAACAGGACATATATGTTGTACTTATCACACTCTGGCCACAAAGTATTGTTCAAATAATAGGAAAAAGTGAGTTGCCTTGTACTTAATTTCTTAAACAAGCACTCATTTGAAAGACACTTCCTTCAGTTATTTTGTTTTTAAAAATTAAGAATTGACTAGGGAAGATAAGAGTTGCTCACAATAAGCTCAAGTAATGACCATTTTGGATATTCAGAGGTTATCTCATTTTAAAAGATTAAAAAAAAATTCACACTTCATAATTGCAAGTGTTGAACAACACTGCGTACTTTAAAGACCCTTGTTATTTGAATCGGTCTTTGCATTTGAGATAAAATTTCTGCTGAAGGTGTCACATATTGCAGAGGTAAACAAACTTTTTCTATGCAGAGCAAGACAGTAAATATGTTCAGCATTTACAGTCATACGGTCTCAGGCACAAGTATTCAACTCTGCCAAAGTAGTAACTGTAAATAATTAGCAACTAATGGATATGGCCATCTTTCAATAAAAGGCTAAAGGCCTTTGTTAACCTGACATACAGTATCATAAAATTATTTCTGTATTTTTAGCAATTTAGAAGTGAAAATGATGCGCTCTGAAAAACTGCTAAAGGACTCACAAAATGACAACTAATGTATCTGTTAAAAATGCATTAAATATTCAATAAAATCATTTAATTACTTGTTAGTGAGTAAAAAGTATTATTAAGGTGATATATTTTTGTATGATTAAAGTATGTATATGTAACAAGAATAAACTTTTCAAATGGTAATCATGTTAATTTTATTTATACATCTAAACATGTTTAAACATTTGTATAGCTAAATTAGAAGCAAAAAAAAAAAAAAAGTGGGGCATCACCTTATTAGGAAATGGAACACTTTGTTTTATTTATTTTTTTTTAACTTCTTTCTGCTCCCACCACTGATGATGCACAAAATAGCTTAACCCTGGAACTGCATTTTTATCTATTTGGGCTCACTGTTTTTTTTTTTTTTTTTTTGAGATGGGGATCTTGCTTTGTAGTTTAGGGTGGCCTTAATCTCACTTTGTAATCCAGGTTGGCCTAAAACTCACAGAGATCCTTCTGCCACTGCCTCCTGAGTATTGGGATTACAGGCATGTACCACCATGCCTGGCTTGGGCTTGCTTTATATTCAGCAATGTAAGGTATTGTTATAAATTGGCAAGGTTATACATTTTGAGAGTAAAACATTCACATAATGCTTATTGATAATAAAGTAGTTCCCAGATTCCTACATAGAATCTTACTTAATTCCCAAACAACCCATGCAGGCAAACTACTTGGATTGCTGTATTTTTGCTCATTAAGAAAACTAAAGCTAAGAAAGCTTCAAATGCCCAAGGCAAGGAGCTACTATGAGGCCAGGTTTGAATTTCAAGACTCCAGATTCTAAATCTCAAATTCCTTCTCTATGCTATTTCTCACTGGCAAATACAGCACTACTTCCTGAATGCAAGTAAAAAATGAAAATAGGATCTCAGACAGAATCTTCCCCAAATGGTAAAATAAACCGTTCCATGCATCATTACAATAGACATAGACAGAACTAATTAATTTAAAAACTAATGGAAGTTTAGGATTTCATCTCTGCTGAAAACATTTAATGTTTCTAACACTAAGATACTAAAATCTATAGGATCCTTAACTTCTCCATGAGCAATTTTTTAGTTTTTTATTTTCATTTGAATGGCAATTTGAAAATATTCATAAACACAGTACAGAAGATTATCTACATGAACTCCAAATTGCTATGTACTGACTTAAGATTTTAGAGTATAAGCTAATGTGATACTATTAATGTTGAACCATACAGTACTAACCTAGCAGTCACAGGATAATGAGAGGCAGAGGCAGACCTAAAATAAACAGTATTAATGGCACGTTATATAAGCAAAGATTTTGTGTTAGCTTGGGAGTGGTTTGAATACAGCATGGACCTCAGGCTTCAACATATATCAGAACCAAGTAAACTTAGTAGGTCTGAGGTAGGAGCATTTCTAAGTTGCCAGGTAATATGGATAACCCAGGGATAGTATTTTGAAAGTTACTGGAATACACTGGAATACAGAAAGTACAGGGATGCTAAAATGAAATGAAATAGGACAAAATCTACCACAGCTAATTGTAAAATTGCCACAAGTGGCAATTACAGCTGCAGTGAAACAGCGTTTGCCACGCTAACTTTATATTAATTGTATTTCATTGGTTTTACAGTTTTTTGTTAATAAAACTCTAAATACAAAAAATTAACAAAGAATTTGTTTTTACATACTTGAGGAATGTTACAATAAAAACAGTTCAAGATAATCCCAGGATCTGTATTTTTACAGATGCTCTTTAAAAGTTACTCTGAGCCAGGCACAGTGGCACATCACTATAACACAGGTGAACTACAAGTTTGAATCCAGCCTGGGCAATGTAGCAAGCTAACAAGACCCTGTCTCAAAAAATAAAAAAGGGTTGGGGTATGAAAGCCCTGGGTTCGATACCCAGTATTAGGAAAAAAGCGCCTGTATATTACTTTGAACTGAGAATTCAGAATACTGCCTTAGAGGATTCTGCACAAAAATCCGTCATGGTCAAGTTATTTTACACAAAATAAGACAAACAACTTACATATTTCTAGCCTCCCAATCTCAACAACAGAACTTGAACCATATACAATTCAAAATATAGCTAATTATACTACTAAAATTTCTATGCAGAGAATGAGAGGAATGCACCATGAGTCTCACCATTACTGCTGGTTTTTGCATTCTTTGCCAGCTGTGCACGAGTAGCAGCAATCAAACTGTCATGGGCCAACTCCTGAACTCGGAGGAACCATGGAATGCTACTGTCTGTGCTCTCACTGGAGAGGAAATCGTTCCCTGAATCCTCTGCTTCATCTTGTACAAACACTAAGTGCTCAGCAGAAGAGCCTAGACCTCGAAGAAACAAGAAGACATATGAAAGTTAGCCAACAAGTAATCCTTTATTTGCCCTGGCCCAGAATTAGTAGGACTTGAAGTATCCATGTCCGGATTAACTACTTCAGATCTTTGTTTTTCACATTGAGTTTCTGTTCTTGAAGATGATTAGGCTATCACTTTTCTACTCTAACCTCACAGGCTTGTTGTTACCTTGTCTCCTCTTGTTTCAAAAGCTAAGCGGTCCTTAGCAACCAGGCCAACCCCACCCTTAGTGTCACAACCCCATGATCAGTCATCCCCTCCTGTGTCTTTCACTTACGTCCTCTCCCATGTAAGTCTAGTCCTCTCTACTGACCAGTTTTTCCTTATACCTTTAAAAGTTTTAGCTCATCTCTCTCTTCATTTTCCAAAAGAATAGAAAACCTCAAGTATTTATCTAACTATATTATCTCCTTACTTGTTCCTTCAAAGTTAAGTTCCTTGAGCAAGTGTACCTTCTAAACTGTACCAACTTTTTCACTTATCACCTATTCCCCAGCTCTTTAACCAGGGCCTCTATCTCCACTACTGAAGTAAGAATTACTCTTGTTAATATCATCAGAGACATTTACCCAATGGGTAGTATTTTGCATGATTGGCATTTTTTCTTCCTTAAAACTTTATCCTCCCTTCACTTGCCACCCACCACTCTCTCTCTCAGTTCTCTTCATTCTCTTCTAGCTGCTCATTCCTATTAGTCTCTTCAGTTTTTTTTTCAGGGTTTCAGACATGCCATTTTTTGTTACTGCTTCAAATTTGTCCTAAAGAACCAACACTTGCTGTTTTATACATTTCCTGCTAATACCCAAATGAGTTCCTTCACACCAGATCTCTTTTGGACTCTAGATTCCTGTTTCTAACTCTCTCAACATTTCCTTCTGAACGGTCCTCCAAAATCACATCATTAATGACACAAATTGTACGAGGCGTCCATCCTGTCCAAACCTTGCTTTCCCTGTGTCTCTGTGTCAGTAAACTGCACTACCTAATTTCCCAAACATGAACTATTCAAGTCATCTTAGAATCTTCCCTCCTCCCCTACACATTCAACTGTACAGCAGATAACATCAGTTCGTCAAAATAATCAAATGATAGTTTCTTTGCATTTTAATTATGATTTACCTATGTTTCATCCATAATTTTTTGTTAAGCATGGACAGAGTTTGGAAAAGGGTAAAGAATACCTACCTGCTCTTGTTAGATTAAGAAGAATAAAAGAAGTGCTATCACTTGGCTGTAGATCTTGTAACAAGCTAGGAGACTCTGGAGTGGATAAAAACTCTGGAGACTTCTGTACAGTCTGAGCCCTGGTCTCTTCTCCGTCTGGGCCCACATTTACCTGAAGGCTTCTCAATACAGCTGAGGAAGTAACCTCCTTGGAGGAGTTAGTATGATTTGAAGTATCATCTAATAAAAGGAAAAATACCATAGTTTTATGTAGCACCCATTTCCAAGGAGCTCACTGTTATGATATGTAGTACTTAATATTCTCTAATATCTAGCACCTTAAAGCCATGCATGGTAGGGCCAGGATTTGGCTCAGTGGTATAAGTGCCTGTCTGACAGTGTGAGGTCATGAGTTTGATCCCTGGTACTGAAAAAAAAAAAAAAAAGCCATGCATAGTGGTACACTTGAGAGGCTAAGGCAGAAGGATCGCCACAAGTTTGTAACCAATCTGGGCTACATAGTGATTTCAAGGCCACCCTGAACTACATTACAAGATCCTGTCTCAAATAAAATAAAACAAAACAACAATAATAATCATTATACCTAGCACCCTTATGGGAGTTCACATCATTCTCATTTTGTAAATACAGAATCTACCTCAGAGAAGTACACGAATAGCTTTAAGTTCTAAAAGTAACCAGCAAGCTGAGAAACAGTTTACTGACACTTGGTGTAACTAATAATCACCCACTGACATTTGGACATTGTAGAATGTGGTACTTTTAGAAGGCAAAAATCTGTAATTTTCCTTAAAAAATTATAGCTATACGATGACTATAAACTCAACAATAGGCTCTAAATTTTAAATTTATTGGAGGGGCACCTTCTTAACTTTTGCACCGTGTATGTAACAGTGTTGGTGAGTAACAAAAGGGGAAATAAAACATAGGGGAAATAATACATAGTGTACAACGGTGCACATCTGTAAATCCCGGCTATTCAAGAGGCTGAGGCAGGAAGACTTGTGAGTTGTGAGTTGGAGGCCAACCTGCACAACTTGGCAAGGCTCTATCTCAAAATGAAATTTTAAAAAGGGTTGAGGATATAGCTCAGAGGCTGAGCATGTGCCTAGCATGCACAAGCCCTCAGTTTAAGCTCCCATACTAAAAACATAGCTTGGGAAACAAATGAAATTTTACAGAATCATCAGTATGTTTCACTACAGTTCTGGATTAGTATGTTGCATTACAGGTCTTTGTTTATATTGAATGTAAAGCTATAAACACAGCGGATTTCAACTCCTGTGGATATATACACAAGCAAGATTGCTGGCTGACCTCATGTTTCTGTTTTTAGATTTTTGAGGAATGTTCATACCATTTTCCATACTGGCTATACTAATTCAAGTTCCTACCTGGTGTACAAGGGTTCCTTTTTCTCTACAACCTTCCCTATATTTATCTGTCATTATTTTGATGACAGCCATTCTAACAGAAAAAAGAATCCCCCCCCTACTTCATAGGTGTTCAAAAATTTACTCAATAAATTAAAACTTGGAGAAAAATTCAGGGGGGAAAAAAGCTTAACAAATATAAAAATTTATTTGCATTTGGAAATTTTCACAGGTTAAATATCCATAAGGATCGGGATGATATAACTCTGAACATGGTAGAAAAGCAAAAATGTAAATTAATGTTGACTGGCTTAAGACATCTGTCCTTTTTTGTTTACTTTTTTAAGACAGGGTCTTGCTATGTATTTCAGGCTGGACTTCAACTCACTATGTAGCCCAGCCTGGTCTTGAACTCAGCTATCCTCCTGCCTCAGCTTCCCAAGTGCTGGGGTTACAGATGTGTGCTGGCTTATCTGCCCTTCTTGCATGTTTGAAAATTGAAAGCAGTTTTAAAGTCACTCAAAAATAAAAGAACAGCATTAGAGAATCATAATAAGAAAATTTTATAACAAATTGTCACCAACAGGTTAGTATCAACCCTATCTGATTAAACATCAATATCCTAAGTTTTAAAATAACAGAATTTTTTTTTTTTTTGATACTGGGGATCGAACTCACGACTGTGCGCTTGCAAGGCAGCTGCTTATGCCACTGAACTAAATCCCCAGCCCCAACAGTCAGAATATTAAAAATTAACTACATCCAAAAATAAAGCTCTCTCAGCTAATAGTCAATTGAGAGTTCCTCTTTCTACCCAAAGCTAATCTCACCTGTGCCCAGAATTCTACTTTCTCCTACCAATTATTCAGTGTCTTTCTGTCCTTAGCTTCTGTAATTGACTTTTTCATTTCAGCATAAAATAACCCTTACAGATCCCAGGCACAGCTGGGCATGGTGACACATACCTGTAATCCTAGCACTTTGGAGGCTAATAAGGCAGGAGGACTGCTGTGAGTTCGAGGCCAGCCTGAACTACACAGTAAGACCCTATCTCAAAAAAGCAAATAAACAAAAACAAAACAAAACAAAGCAAAAAAGGGTCTCAGACGTAAAATGTAAAAAAAACAATTTCCCGCTACCTTACTCTATCTGTTTTTCCTTCTCACATCAGGAGAGCTTCACAAAATATTAGTTACTTCCTCAACTATGTATCAGAATCGCTTTGCACTGATATCACAACCCACTGCAGGCTGGCTTTTCACCCTCTTTCCTTCACAGACAGCCACCGTCAGTGATGGCCTCGCCTCCATTTAGTCTTGATTTCACTGGGCCTCTCCGGATCATGTGACACATGACTTCCCTTAGGTATTCATCCTACCACCTCGCTGTCCTCTATTTTCCTTCCTTCTTTTCAGGCTCTTCTGTCTTGTTTGTCTGTTGGTACTGGGGGATTGAACTCACAACCTCACGCTTGCCAGGCAGACACTCGTGCCACTAAGCTAAACCCCTGGCTAGGCTCTCCTGTCTTATACTGTAATTTCAGAGTTCCAAAGTTCTGCCTTGGCTTTTTTTCTCACTCTCACTGTATAGGTGATCACTACTGATATACTATAACTTCCAATGTTACTTTTTTCCCCATGACTCCTAACTTGTACAGTTTCTGCCAGTCACTTTTAAGATCAGTGATCCATTCTACCAGTACCATAGAAGAGGCGAAGATCCTTGGGTTTTCTTGTTTTTCTTGCTCTACTGGGTACTGAGTATTGGACCTAGAGCCACATGCAGGCTGTGCAAAAGCCCTAGCATTAAGCTACACCCTGAGGCCTTTTGTCTTATTTTATTTTGAGACAGGGACTCATGAAGTAGCCCTGTTGGCCTTAAACTTTCACTCTTTCTGCTTCAGCCTGGACAGTAGCTAGAATTACAGTTGTATACTACACTACCTAGCTCTCAGAACTTCTTTCTGCTATGTCTGGTGATCTTTATTTTTACCTGGTAACATTAGCCGACTGCATTCTGAGGCCTCAGTCACTGGGAGGAGTGACAAGCAAGTAATATCTTTAGTTTCTGATTCTACTAGTCCCTGTCCTAATGGGATGGAGGTATTCTGAACAAACTGCACCAGAAGCTGAAAGAGAAAAAAAGACAGTGCTGAAAAAAAGGTCATTAGGAAGAGTTTTAAATCTCTGAATTTACTAAAAGATGATGGTGTAATTAGGTCTTGACTATTTACTAGACTTAGCCATATTCAAAGAAAAACTAGACTAACCATAATATTTAAAGTTATGTTACCAAGTCCTCTGTTCTAGAGAAAGTCCATCGTACATAAGCAAGGTAACCTGACATTTTCCATCAAACAGCAAGGACAAAAATAATATGTTGGGCCGGGGATTTAGCTCAGTGGCTTAAGCGCCTGCCCGGCAAGCATGAGGTCGTGAGTTTGATCCCCAGTACCAAAAATAATAATAATAATAATAATAATAATAATAATCATAGTAATATGTTAAAATGATGGGCTATTTAAAAAAATCAGCTGCACTGTACTGAGCACATTTTACAAAGCATCTTCTGTACACTGGCTCATTTAACTCTCCATTAAATCAACAAGATTCAAAGGGTATTTTACAAATAAGGACATAAGTTGAAGACATCAGGTGACTTGTCTAAGATCATGTAACTACTTAAAAACAGTGCCAGTCTTCAAACTTTAGTGATCTGATTCCTAGTTCAGTGATCTTTCCACTATGCAAAAGATTCACCACAATTAATGTAAGAAAAAGAAATTTTAAAAGTTTAAATTTCTCAATTACATTTACAAAGAAAATATGTTCAGATATATACAAAATTAATAAAAAAAATGGTTTGTGGTAATAAGTATTTATATATATACATATGTACAAATTACATAAAGATATATATATGACATATTTTATATATAAAATATTTTGCTATTGTGATTACTTAGATGTATATGTGTGTGTGTGTGTGTGTGTGTGTGTGTGTGTGTGTGTGTATATATATATATCCTTAAATGACAAATACCAAAAAAAAATCAAAAAGGATAAAAATAAAATTTTTAAAACTTGGAGAAAATATTTAGTAATAGAAAACTAATAAACTAATTTTCCACTAATAACCATTTGGTTTACAAAACCTAAAATATTTTCTGACCCCTGTACCAAGGGTCAATTGAAATATCACCCACCAAAACAAATGAAACAAATCCAGTGGGCTTACCTCTGGTTTGGATTCTAACTCATCTGATAACATTGATTCAGCTTCCAAAATCCTGTAGCTCCTCAGGGTACAGGTTCAGATTTAATTCAGAGTCAATGATACCTTCCTGTGATGGTCATATTCCTTAGAAACCTCTATACATTTCCCATAAGATGCTGACCAATTTAACCTTAAACCAATTTACCTTAAACAAGAGTAAAAGAGATAACATTAAGAAAGTGAGAAAATAGTTAAATAAACAAAGGTATTTCTTTATATTGTATATCCAAAAATCACAATGAGCAAAGAATTCAGCCCAAAACATTTATTTAAAACAGAACACATCCTGAGCCAGGTATGATGGTGCACATTAGTAATGCCAGCACTCAGGAGGCTGAGGCAGGAGGATTACTGCAAATTTGAGGCCAGTCTGGGCTACACAGCGAGTTCAAGACCAGCATGGATTACACAGTGAGACTTTGTCTCAAAAACAAAAACAAACACAAACAAAAAACCCCACATCAAACAGGTATTAATATCAAAACCCATAAAATTGTTAAGCCTCGATACTGAATTTCTACTTCTAAAATCTAGCCTAAGGAAAGGTCTTAAATATGGAAAACATTATGTCCATGAGTATGTGACAAAACTCTGGAAGCAACACTTAAATACACATATGTCCAACAATTAGGAAGTCACAGATTAAATATAGCAATCACTTTTATATAGTTATAAACACAATACAACAATGAACAAAAATAGTCACAACATATTAATTACAAAAAAAAAAAAAATACAGAGCAGGATGACACATGCCCATAATCCCCAGTACTCAAGAAACTTGGCAGACCGAGACAAGAGGACTGAAGTGAATTCAAAGCCAGCCTGGGGTACATAGTGAGTTCAAGGTTAGCCCAAACTACAAAGAAAGACCCTGTCTCACAAAAAATAAAATACAAAATTAAATATTTTTTTATTTTTTAAAAAACTATAGGAAAAAGTAAAAGAAAATTTACAGTTTTGATACTAGCTATTGTTTGATAGGCTGGTATGATTTTGTCCCTCAATTTCCCAAGTTTTCTAAATTATAATTATTATTACATGTTTTGATAACTGTAAAAATTACATTTAAAAAGTCAAAGCTGGGGGATTGGGGGTTTAGCTCAAGCGCCTGCCTGGCAGGCACAAGGTCATGAGTTCAATCCCTGGTACCAAAAAACAAAAAAACAAAACAAAAAAACCCCCATAAAACAAAAAGTCAAAGCTGGATGGAGCATGGTGGCCAAGGCCTATAATCCCAGTACTTGAGGTTGACACAGGAGGATCCCACATTTGAGCCCAGCCTGGCTCTGAGACCTTATTTCAAAACATAAATTAAAAAAAGGTGTAGGAGTGTACCTAAATGTGAAGGCCTTAGGGTCAATCTCCAGCAGCCCAAAAGCAAAACAATGTTTAAAAAAAAAAATGAGGGCTGAACTGGGCATGATGGCACATGCCTGTAATTCTACCATTTGTGAAGCTGAAGCAAGAGGATCACAGTGAGCTCAAGGCCAGCCTGAACCACACAGCAAGACCCTGTCTCAAAAAAACCAAGAATTAAAGCTGGAGGTATAACTCAGTGGTAGCTTGTAGGAAGCTCTGGGTTTAATTTCCAGGGTGTGCGTGTGTGCGCGCACATGTACACACGTACACACACACACACACAGCAAAATTTGAACAGGGTCTTCTAAAGGCCATACTCTCAGGACCCTGATGCAGCTGTCTTTCTCATCTCCATAATTTAAATTCTTACTTTTCTGTGTATGTGGGCTAAGATTTAAACCTGGGGCTTTGAGCATGCTAGGCAGTTGGTCTACCATAGAGCTACTTTCCCAGCCACAAATTTTTTCTTATAGCTTATTTCCCTCAAGGATTTTGCCACAAGAGGTCATTTTATTTGCTATATTTCTAAAAGTGGGAATATTGTTATAAAGTAATCATAAAGTATAAAATGTACCCAGAAGGAGCTTTCTCATTTATAGTAGGGTGCACTGAAAAGTTAGCATAAAAAAAGACTTTACCTAAAGACATTCAGGAGTACCAAAGTGATTATTGCTTGCTGGTTTCTCCCCTCTAACTACCTGAAATTCTCATTTTTCATTATAAAAAAATAATAATGTACAAGACAAACAAAAATATTCCTTTTATATTTTCCTACATAATATAAAGTATTACAAATCCCCCAATTTTTTTTCCACATTTGTATTTTTTATCCAACTACTACATTAGCTTAAATATGGTTTATCCATTCATCTTTTTATAGAGGAAAATATGAGGGTTCAATAAATCACTAGACCAAATTATTAACCCAGAGTCAGGACTCCGATCCACTGAGCAAGCTGGCACAAATAGTATTTGCATCTCTCTAGATTTGATCTCGAATTTCCAAGACTTAAAAATTCCTTTTCTCAGCTGGATGTGGTGGTACATACTGTAGTCCTAGCACAGTAAGTTGCTGAGGCAGGAGGAATTCAAATTTGAGCCCAGACTGGGTAATTCAGTGATTTAAATGAGACCCTGTCTCAAAATCAAAAATTAAAAAAGATGGCAGATGTAGCTCAGTGCATAGGCCCTAAGTGCAATCCTCAGTACTGGGAAAAAAATTCCTTTTCTTCAGTTTCAGCTCATTTCAACAAGCCAAGAAGTTACCAAATGTTTGGTTATCCTTAAAGTTCTTCCAACTTTGAGATTCTAGGTTTGCAAAATCTCTAAAATCCAGACAACTATTTACTGACCTTCATATGTTATCTATTCACATCTTTTTAGTTTAATAAAATCACTAAAAATTAACATAAGCATTTTTTGGAACAACTGAGTATCTATATCATAACTGAGTACTGCAATACAATTGGCACCCAAATTTATGGTCTGTATGTTTGAGAATAATGTATGAAGACCGAGAGTAACAGGATGCACTACAAAGGCAGGTAGAACTCAAAATTAATCTACAAAACAGTACATTATCAAGTGTTATGTGCTAACTTCAACAAAGAACTTACTAAGTACATTAGTCAAGTAGTATAATAGCAAACATGCAATTAAATTTGTTCCTCTACATTACCCATTTGACATATTTCAAAAACTGCAACGCAAATGTTTCTAAAAATAATAGAGTTCACAATACATTCGTTTTAAAGAGTACACTGTCTATATATTCACAAGTGCGAAATTTTACATTTTCATTACCCCCCAAAAAAATCCTGAAGTCATTTTCCACTTCTAAAACTGTCTTTACTATGAGTTTAAAGGGTTTCCATAAAAGCTTCCCTGTCAGTACTGAGCACTGAATAAGTATTTCTATAGTGAATGAATGACACTGCATTTTTTGACACAAGAGCTTGCTATGTAGCCTTGGCTAGCCTTAAACAGGGTCCTTCTCATTTTCCTGAGTGCTGGGATTACAGGTACGTGCCATCATGTCCTATGCAACAATACCAAATTTTTGTCTCTAGTCCTGCTTTCTTTTGCACTCCAAACTTTCACTTCTCACTGCTTGCTGGGTCTCTCCACAAATACATCCCACAGCATTTCAAACTTAACAATATACAAAATCTAGATTATCATCTCCACCACCAAACCTGTTCTTCTTGTACTATCCATTTCAATTATTGCCCAATCTTCCCACTCAACTGCAAATTCTAGGTCTTTACAAATTTCTCATTCTCCATATTTAAATAGTCTCAGTGATTCCGAGTTCTCCCAAAATTTATTCCTTGTTTAGGTCTCTTAGTAACTTGCAACTAACTACACTATTAAATAAGTTTCTAACCAGTCACCGGGCCTTTAGAATTCCCAACTAACCTATCTTTCTACTGCTTATGTCACTCCCACTGCTCACAGACTGATGCCTTGGAATAACTGTCAAACCCCCAAAGGTTTGTAAACTTCATTTGCACAGAAAATCCCCTAAAGCTACAGATTAATTTAGTGAGATTTTGATATCTATGTGGGTATGACTCTTAAATTAGAATTCAACAGTTACTACTAGTTTAGCTGTCCTTTAGTCTACCCTTACTAACGAAGTAGAATTTCTCACTACCTAACCCCCCCCCAAGTCCCCTAATTTTCAAAATGTTTCATTCATCCTTTCTGCAAATATGCTACACTGCCCCTGGAGTCAGAAGTGAGGTGAAAATGCGAATTCTTAATCCCCAAGTTAATTGTACTTAACTTTCAAATGGTGCCTAAATCCATCTCAGAGACTCACAAGTGTAATAAACTTTAATAAACTAATTCGAGTCTCTTGAGAAACGTCAAAGGCAAAGTTCACCCGACAAAATGCCATGATCAGCTGTGACCACTGACAGCCCACCTGCCCAGCCCGAACTGACAGACGAAGGAGAAACCAGTGGCCCAGCCCCTTTGACTGGGCAGCCCAGTCCTCATTTGAAATCCAGAAACTAAGTGGACGCCGGGAAAGAGTGCGGTTCTCTGCTAAAACGTCCGGAACGAGGCCCCGTGAGCTTCCCTTCCCCCACCACAAAGGCCTCAGTGTGAGGCCCCGAGGTCTGCGGGGAGGCCCGGCTGCTGGTGCAGTCCGGGGGCCCCCGCCCCGGGGACTCGCTGACTCTAGATTTCTCCGGACAGCCTCGTTCACGCGCCCTCGCTCCTAAAACCGAGTAAAAGATTCAAAATATCACCCTCAAAACCCCACCAGCGGAGGGCCAAAGCCGCGGGGCCGCAGGCCGGCCGCCCCCGGGCCCGCCCGAGCCGAAGGGGTCCGCTAGGGGGGCGGTTTCTCTGTCCTCCCCAGGGGCCAGGTCGGCCCGGACGCCAGGACGGCAGTAGTGGCTCCTCAGTCCCCGAGACCACCCAGGTGCGCGGGTGTGGCCGGCCCCACTCCGGAGCTCACCTTCCAGACCCCGGGCGCCGGCCGGCCGTCAGTCGGTCGCGAATTCCGTCCACACATAGCGTCTTCCGGCTCCCGCCGGAAACAGCTCGAACGCGGGACAGGAAGTTTGGCCGCTCCCCCACGCACACACCCACTCGCTCGCCTCCCCAGCCGCTCTGCTGTCTCCCCGCCGGAGGTCCCGGCCCGAAGACCGCTGGCTCGGCCCTGCCTGCCTGCCCGCCAGCCGCACAGGACCCGGTCCCAGTTGTGGAACGTCTGCCCCCTGCCTCCTACTCATTCTCCCTACCCTTTGGGGCTCCTAGGTCCGCGAAGCCCGAAAACGGGGTCAGTGCGTTCTAGCTGCGACATCACTCCCTCCCGCCAGGCGCTGAAGGGGTAGTTTCCCATTCGGCCAGATCGCTACTTGAGTCATGAAACCTCTCCTGCCCAGAAGGGAAACTACAGAATCAAGTTCTGTATCACATATGGAACAGAGTATGAGTCCAGTCACGTGTAGAAATGTTCTGGTTTATGAATTCCCTGGTCTGGTTCCAAATATTATTATGCAAAGAGCTCTTCGATGTCCTGACTGTGGGCTAGAACACTTGAGTTTCAGGCTGTGTGGCATCACTTAACTCACGAGTTTGACTTCTTGAAAACTATTTTTTTCAGCTAGAAAGCACTTTAGTTCTTTGACAAAATGCATAAGCATTTATAAAAGTATGTATGAAGGATTTGGCGCCCTTATTTTCCTGGGGAGAACACCCCCACCCCTGGAAAGGAATAGGGAGAAATATGGCAAGGGAATGTGTTCATAAGAGAAGGGAGAGGACATAGAAGGTAAACTGAGGCACCAGCTTTTGCTCTGCACCTCAATGAAGGCTATCATCAGAGATTGAAAAAAAAAAAAAAAAGAACTATTAGCAGCTGACCAGCAGCTGACAGGCACGAAGGTAGGTCATGGAATTGTAAACTGCATCTGCACAACATCTACAAAGTATGGTTTACATACACTTAAGCTTCTTTACAACATAACTGGCTTGCATCAAATATAAGAACTTCTTTCCAACAACTGGATCGAGGAACCTCAATTTACCACCTGGAAAAACAAGTGTGCAACACTAGCAGAGAAAGCAGAATGCATCTTCCCATTTGCCCAGGCAGAGGGATGGTCTTGAAGAAACTGCCAAAACAGGGCTAGCCTTTGGCTTGCTCCCACCCCAAGGCCCTTCAAGCAATCTTTGGCTGCTGAGGGCCAGCAGGTTCCTTGACCTGCCCTGTGCCTTAAAACTTACGGTTCTTTCTCATTAGTACTGCATCAGATTCCTCTGTCTCAGAGAAGGGCGGTGAGTTTGCAATTAAAGCAGAATCTTTCTCTCTCTTTTTTTTTTGCTGGTGGTGGTGGTGGTGGTGTGGGGATGGAACCCACCTGGGGCCTTCCACATACCAAGCAAGTGTTCTATGTTGAGCTCCATCCCAAAGCCAGAATCTCTTTAATTAATCAGTAATATGACAATACGTCAATGATCAGGAACTGCACACCTCTCTCAGAGATGTACATTTTAAAACACAAAGCTTAAACTCTCAGTTCTCTTAACTGGCAGGGCTTCAGGTAAAATAATTGAGAAGCAAAAAATAAAAGCTGGATGTAAATGCACACTGGAAGGTGAGGAGGAACTTTCCAGGTGGCTCACAGTGTGTACCTGACTCCTTTGAGTCACTTCTGCTCCGAAGGGCATGCTCCCTTTATCTCATCACTAACCACCCAAAAACTTTATGAAAACACCAGCGGTGGTAGAAGTCCTCTTCCTCCTCTCACACATTGAGGGAGGAGTTTTGGAAGCACTGGGATATTAATCAGTAAGAAAATGGCACACCAGGCTGGGGATTTAGCTCAGTGGCTTAAGCACCTGCCTGGCAAGTGCAAGGTTGTGAGTTCAATCCTCGGTACCAAAAAAAAAAAAAAAAAGAAAAAGAAAAAGAAAGAAAATGGTACACCAGGATCTGACAGAGCCATGTAACAAGCTTAAACACTGGTACATTACTCTAGTGGTTGGCTAAATTCCATCAGGTTTAATTCTCTTTGCCTTTGTCTTCTGGTCTTCTGTTATCCTTTCTGCAAGTGGTTTCTTCAATTCCTTCATTTTCCTGGTTTGTAGTTCGCTTAGGTCTTGTTTATACATTATGAATCCTTCCATAAGCTGTACCGAAAGTATTATGGGACATATTTTTCTTTTTGTTTGGCTTGAGAGCTTTTGGCATTTTCTTAGATAACTTATAAAAGTCATCAGAGGGCCGGGAATTTAGCTCAGTGTCTTAAGCGCCTGCCTGGCAAGTATGAGGTTGTAAGTTTGATCCCCGTTACCAAAAATAAAAAGTCATCAGAAGCCAGATGTGTCCTCCTCAGAACCAGATCCAATGAAGGTCCTCTCTCTTCCAACTCAATCTGTGGTGTTCTGCAATCAGATTTCTTCAACAGCAACTTCTAGCTTCAAAAGTCAACCTTCCCCTTCAGTGAAGGGCAGAACCTACTCTAACCCAGCCAGGTGGGTATTTACTAACGGTGAGACTGCCAAAGAAATCAGTAAGAAGACTTTTTGACTTCTGTAGTCTTCTGTTACATCAAAATCACCACCGGCAAATATTAACATGAGTTTTGTTCCCTTAGGATATTTACTGTTGTAAATATCTTTTAGAGACACAGATTTCTCAATATCTCAATCATATGCAGCACTTGGTAGTAATATGTATGACCTATTGTTAGGTTATTGGGCAGCTTCTTATTATGGGATCCAAATATGAATAAAGAACAATCTGATTTCTTTGAAAAGAATTCCAGTGAAGTCTGATCCTCAAATGGTCTTGTAATATTTTTTTTATACAGAACTCCGTATTTTTTTTTCAATGCATACTGTAAAACGTAATTTATAGTTTAAAAAAAATTCAGGTCTTTAGTGCTTGTGTCACTGTTGCATTTTACATTTCCCCCTTTAATTACCATGGCATTTTAAATATTTTCACTAAGTTTCAGTTCTTTCTTCTCAAGGAATCTCTTGCTCCTTTTTGGGGGGGAAGGCTTTGGGGGTCAGTATAAAGTATCTATCTCTTCCACACCTTCAGTCTAGCCAATACATATGTACTGCGTGGATGCCAAAAATACTATTTTTAATACCTGCTGCAGTACAAAAAAATACAGCAGTCAACTACAGTAGTGACAGTGGGGATACAAGTTCTCTTGAAAGGTATTTTCAAGGTTAAAGATAATCCAGAGTATACATGGATGAGGGAGTAGTTTGAGTATATAGAACCTTTCAGGCAAAACTATTTTTTTTTTCTTTTTGAGACAGGGTCTCACTATGCAGTTCAGGATGACTTTAAACTCACTTTATAGCCCGTGTTGGCCTTGAACTCACAATGATCCTCCTGCCTTAGTATCCCAAGTGTGGGGTTACAGCATGTGCCACCATGCCCAGCAAAGGAAATTAATTCTTTGGCTAAACAGAATCTGAGGTGCCAATGCTCGAGCTATCTAGAACTCAGGTAATGGAGATGTAGATTTGGGATTTAATCAACATACAGAGAAGTCTTGAAACCTCTAACCCTCAAGAAAGAAAATAATCTGGGAAAGTATAAAAAGCAATAAACTGGAGTGACTATCAACAGCATCTGAATCTACTTGTTACAAATGTTGCATATGGAAGTACATCAACCACTTGGAATGTAGCTCTTGTAGAAGGCTCGCTGGAGCCAAGCCATGGGTTCAATCCCTAGTATGGGGGCAAGGGAGTGGTAGCACAATTGTAATTCTTGCAAAAGGATCAAATTTGAGCCCAAGGAGCTGGATTTGGTGGCAGACACCTGTAATCCCAGCACTTGGAAGGCTGAGTCAGGAGGATCACCATGAGTTTGAGGCCAGCCTGAGCTACATAGTGAATTTAAGACCACCCTGAGCTACATAGTGAATTTAAGACCAGCCTGAATTATATAGCGGAGACCCTATCTCCAAAAAAAGTTTGAGCCCAGTGGGGGCAATTTATTGACTTAGTGAGACTGGACCTCAAAAAGTACAAAAGGGCTGGGGATATAGCTCGGTGGGAAGGACTTGAGTTTAAAACCCAGAACCACCCACAGGCATGCTATAGAGTGACCACGAAATACCTTCAATCTGTCTTTGTTTTTGTTTTATTTGTTGTTTGGCTGCTAGGGATTGATCCTGGAGACACTGGCATGCTAAGCAGTGTTCTACCCCAGGGCTACACCTTTAGCCCTTTGTCTTTAATTACCTGAAATTCCAAGTGACTATTCTACTTCACCTCTCATCTTTGCAACTGTTTTGCAGTGTGCCTGTTAACCTAAGCTAAAGATATGCTTTTATCAATATATATTGAGTTGGGCCAGGGATTTAGCTCAGTGGCTTAAGTGCCTGCCTGGCAAGCGTGAGGTCATGAGTTCGATCCCCGGTTTAAAAAAAAAAAAATACACATATATATATATAGATAGATAGATAGATACAGATATATATTGAGTTTTTAAGCTTGTGCCATAAATTATTCCACACAACAAACACATCCTCTGGCTATAAATTTAATCTCATGGTCTCTCTCAACTGATCCATTATTTATTTTCTCATATTCCCAACTCAAAGCCTCTGCTCTATCCCAAAACATGTTCCACAAGTCTGAGCCCTACCCACAACTCTGTCTCCAGCCCCTTTGTATATCATACCTTTATGTGTGTGTGTTTGGTAGTGGGGTTGAACATACTAGACAAGACTAGGGCCTTGTGCATACTAGACAATGACTCTACTGCCAACCTTCACTCCCAGCTGCTTTTTGAGACCAGGGTCTTGCTAAATTGCCTAGGCTGGACTCAAACTTGGAATTCTCCTGCCTTAGCCTACTGAGTAGCTGAGATTACAGACCTGTTCTATCATGCCTGGTCATAATCATGCCTTTAAGTCCCTTTTCCATCTCTAATACAGAATGGCCATCCCAATTCTATTCTTATACTAATGTTCAATTTAAGAATCATGCAATATATTTCTAGTTCAACAAATGTTTACTAAGTACCTCCTCACTTAGAATTAACAGAATTTTTATTTCATTTTAAATAAATGTTATTCCATTTTAAAAAATCTATTGTGTGTAAACTATTAACCAAATCTCCAGTGGCTTCAGAATTCTCAGTACAAATATCTGTAACATTAATTGTTTGGGTTTTGTTTTGTGTTTTTTATACTGGGGATCGAACTCAGGACCTCACCCTTATCAGGCAGGTGCTTATGCCGAGTTAAGCCCCCGCCCTATAACATTAGTTTTAACAAAAAAGAAAAACAGATCATGTTGACCTTCATCTATTATTAAAAATAATCCTGTGTTAGATATAGAGTGCATATAATAGTGAAGATAACAGAAAAGATATTTAAGTCATACCATTAAGAAAAAAAATCACATATGATCATATTTAAATCGATCTATCTATAATTTTAGGATTTTGGGTTTTTTGTTTTTGTTCTTTGAGACAGTTTCACTACGTAGTTCAGGCTGGCCTTGAACTCACTATGTGGCCCAGGCTGGCCTTGAACTTGTAGTGATCCTCCTGTCTCAGCCTTCCAAGTGCTGGGATTTCAGGCATGTTCATGCCTGACTCTGTACTCTTAAGTTGTTTAAATGTATCTTCAATGTTTTGTGTACAATGGGAAAAAAATATGATTTCTTTGATGAAAAAGATTACAAAGAAATTTCTGAAATGCAAACTATCTGCTTTCCGATGTTACCTCCTGTCATCATGGATTGGAATGCAGCTGGAAAGGAAAAAAAAATAAGTTATCTAAAAAGCTAAATGTCATCATCATACTTGTTTACCAGTTGCTCAAACACATATAATTATTTTGAATGATGTCTTCAATGATTTTGTTTTGTTTTGGTGAAACAGGATCCTACTATGTAGCCCAGGCCGGCCTTGAACTCATGGCAATCCTCCTGCCTCACCCTCTTGAGTGCTGGGATTGCATATGAACACCACCATGCCAAGCTCTTCAATGATTTTAGTATTGAACACAGAAGAAAACTGTCATGAAAAAAAAAAAAAACTGTAACTCTCCAACCTGGCCTGACTACCCCAGGCCCCAGCCTGCCCGGCCAACAGAAGCATTGTTCTCTGCGGGGAATTCAGCTCATCACTGAGGCTGTTATCAGCAAGCACAGGAAATAAGATAAGAGAGGATAAGGAAGTCTGCAGGTCCTGGGGACATCTGGAGACACTCAAGAATTTACAATGGACACTTCAAAGGACTCTGCCCACTGAGATGCAAGATTGCCAGAAAATTTTAACCACAGATGTTCAATGGGATCTTCCTACCTAATATCCCCTGTCTTCTCTCCATTCCTGTAAAAGGGACATACTTCTCTTTGTTCAGGGCAGAAGGTCTTATCTCCTCTCTGCCTGAACCCAGGCACAATAAATTCTATGCCGTATTACCTTTACGTAAGCCTGGTGGTCTTTGCTGCTTGCACATGTTACAAAAACCTCAGGTAAAACCACATTACACCACAAAATAACCCAATTAACATTTTAAGAAATCACTGTTATCTAACTTGAAAATGAACAAAAGAAAAAAAGTTAAATGCTGAAAGTTTGTTTAATCTTATGATGCCTCAATCACTTAATATGAAAAAGTTACCTAGACTGTAAATAACTTTGTGAATCCTTAGCTCAGTGGCACAGCACTTGCCTGGCAAGCCTGAGGTCATGAATTCAATTCCCAGTACCAAAAAAAAAAAAAAAAAGAGTATTTGCACTGAGCATATGAATATAACTAATAAATATGCATTCATCTTACCTCCCATGTTTTCCAGTCCATTTATCACAGTTTCCTTGATCTATAAGTAAAAACAGCTATATTTAGTATTCTTTAAACTTCACTGTTTCTATTTAATGGTTTCTATTAATGTAAAAGACAGTAATACTAATTAAAACCTTACATCTAAAAATGTATGTTCTATATTTGAAGTTCCATTCCCAAAGATGACTGTAAAATACATGTACTGCAAACATGTACTAATAAAATAAAGTTCTTTGATTTTTAAAAAAAAATTTTTTAATAAAGTTCTTTTAAAAGTTCCATTATTCAGTGCTTACCTGGCAAGCACAAGGTCCTGAGTTTGATTCCTAGGACCAAAAAAACAAAAAGCAAGTCCCATTATTGCCAGGTGGGACTGCACACCTGCAATCTCAGCACTTGGAGGGCTGAGGCAGGAGGATTGCTGAGTTTGAGGTCAGCCTGAACTACACAGCAAGACCCTGTCTCCAAAAAAAAAAGTTCCTTTTTCCCCAATAAAACCCTATGATTCTCATTGCCTAATCTCCCATAAGTAACAGATCAAAGGCTTTTTTTTTTTTAATATAAGCACATACACAAAAACTAGCATTTACACATTTTGAGAGCATCCAAGGTCTGGGTTTCTGTATGACAGATTAATTATGTACTCTGTACTCATTTCTTTTGTAGAAAAATTTTTATAATGAAATAAATGTTTGCGATAAGATGCTCAAATAATATAAAAATACATCAAGTAACAGAAAGAATTACAATGATAAAGAATCAAAGTAAGTTCTAAGGCTAGGGATGTAGCTCAGTGGTAGATACTTGGGATATTATGCATGAGGCCCTGGGTTCCACCCCCAACAGTGGGGGGAAAAGAAGGAAAAAAAGAAGATACTACCTTTAGTTTTCCTGCTTTAAACCACTGACTCAGCTGTTGAATGCCAGGTTCAAATTTATCCTTATAATTTAACACCAGAAATCTCTCCCTGTTGTGAGAAGAAAATGATCAGAGAATATTACAGGAGAATCAAGATCAAATCATTCCAGAATTCTAGTATGTGTTGCTCCTAAAAATCCTTCAGATACTGGGATTTAATTACATGAGTTTGGTCAGATATCGTTTTAAGTATAGTCACAAATGTAAGTATAGCAGACTTCTGTTTATATCTGCCCAGTGTGGAAAACCCCATTTGACTATAGTACTGTACTGTGATATTTTTTTCTTTGTAAATACCATCCTTTTCCACCTCACCTGATCTGACCTGCCCAGTCAAAGCCAGTAAACATCTTTTTCAGGGTGCTAATTAGTCAAAATCTAAATACTGAACCAGTGTAAAAGTGTACACTTTCTGTAAATGTGTAATAGGCATTGTGAAACAGGAAGAATATGTTCAAATGGGGAGAGGAACAAGGGAGAAGGGAGGGGGGAAGGAAAGAAGGGAAAAGTAAAAAAAAAAAAAAGGAATGAGAAAAGAAGGAAAAAATGGAAACAAAACTTTTCTAAATGGGAAGGGGAAGACGGGTTGAAAGGAGGGTAGGGAATAGGGAAAAAAAAGAATCAAGTTATATTATGTAAAGGTATAAATTCTCTATGATCAATGACATCATTATATGTATTCATAATATACCAAAAAAATCTGATTTAAAAATAAATAAATAAATAAATAAATAAGTAACCCAGGCTAGCCTGGGCTACACAGTGAGACCCTGGCTTAAACAATGAATTTTTTTTTAAAGTACGTACTTTCACATCTTTCTTAACAAGGAAAATTTGTATGTGAAGGACACTCCATAGAAACCTATGCCTTGTAAGCCCCTGCAATCTGGTGTAAAGGGAAAGGGCAGGAGCACACCTTGTGACGTGTCTGTCCTTGAGGACTGCCTCCACTGTGGGTGGGAGCGGGGGAGGGTAAGGCACATCTTTATTGTACTGAGAAATCTGACCACACAGGATGATGTGGCTGTTCTGATTCATCTGCACAGAGAAAAACAGGGTTACATTCTCAGATAGATGGCTTTCCTGTTTGCTGATTTTATGGGTGTCTCAGTGACAGACTCTATTGACCATTGGCAATATTTAATCCTTTGTTGCCAATTTACAGAGTCTGTTTTGAAGATTTACCCATTATATAAGTTTTAATTAGTTAGATATAAGTCTGTTTTAAAGGAACACAAAGACAAATGAAAAGTTTAATATTCAATAAAAGAATTACATTAATTGTCATTGTTACTTTTATTAGTAGTAGTACATTTCTTTGATTATTTATTTATTTAGGTTTTTTGAGACAGGGTTTTACTATGTAGTTCTGGCTGGTCTTGAACTCACTATGTAGCCCAAGCTGGCTTTGAACTCCCAGTGATCTTCCTGCCTCCCAAGTTCAACTGGATTTAAATAATAAAACCTCAATTGCAGATAATCTTACATTTGGAAAAGAATACGCAGTAAATAGTTCATGTTGGTATTTTATAACATTATTAATGAAAATGCATAAATACCCATACTCTATGAAAATCTATTCCCTACCCAAAGTCAGGGACCATGATTGTGAGTTGGTGAATGGTCGATTGGGAGTCAGAACTTCAATATTCTAAAAATACATCTTTAAAAAAATTTTTCAAGAGATTGAAGCAGGTCTCTCACACTTGCCACTGGCTACATTCCCGACTTCTTTATTTTGAGACAGGACTCACTGAGTTACCCACGCAAACCTTGAACTTGTGATCTCCTTAGGGATTACAGCTACCACAATGTAACTTTTCATGAAAAATAAATTGAAGATGAAAATATATTGCTAGGCAAGAACTAATAGTGAAGTTCACAGTACAAGTTGTCAGGCAAATCAAAATAGGTATCGGCAAGTTCTTTTTTATCATTTAAAAACAATAATAAGTACAATAAATCCTACAATTTTATATACAGCATCTTCTGCTTCAGTATCAGGTAATAAGATAGCCAAACAAATAAAATGATGTACCCAAATCTGTAAGAAATAAGTCAGTAAGCACCTGATTTATCACTGTATCACTGATGTCACCGCCAACATTGTCAAAATAAACATCTACTCCAGCGGGGCATGATTCTCGGAGTTGTTCGGCTACGTTTCCTTTTTTATAATTAATTGCAGCATCAAAGCCCAGCTCTGAAGTCAAAAAGAGGCACTTCTCATGTGTTCCACATATGCCCACCACTCTGGAACAGCCCAGCAAATGGCCAATCTAGGAGGAAAGTTTTTTTTTTAATTAAATGGTTTATATTGACATATTAAAATATATAACTGCAAATGTAAAAGATATTACAAGTAATTAAGAGTGTTCATCACAGGTTAGGTAGATTACACTGGTTTTAGGTAAAAGAAATTTGAAACCTAGAGAAATGAGGGCAGACAGTGTCATCATTAAGAAACTTAAAACTGAATAAAATTAGACTCAGTAAAGATTCATGATATAAATCTGATCTTACAAAGGGAATAATCAGACCCCAAACATTATTATCTTACAAGTCAGTATTTTTTAGGCCAGTGTGGATCAAAATATTTTGTTTCAATAGTTTCTATACTTATTATAAAGACTATCATTCACAAAACAATGCTTTGTAAAAAGTTCTATCAAAATACGGCATTTCTACAATTCAGTAAGTGCTTTTTTCTTTATTTTAGATGTACTAGGAATTGAACCTAGTGCCTTGCACTGAGTTACATCCTCAGTCCTTTGTTTATTTTTTGAGACAGGTCACACTAAATTATTAGGTTGCCCAGGTTGGACTTTAATTAGGATCCTTCTGCCTCAGCCTCCCAGAGTGCTAGGGATTACAGATGTGAGTCACCATGCCTGGCAATGAATATATATATATTTTTTAATCGGTACCAGGGATCCAACTCACGACCACGCGCTTGCAAGGCAGGCGCTTATGCCTCTGAGCTAAATCCCCAGCCCAATGAATACTTTCTTACTTGATGATGTTTCTTTAAAATACGAGTTTGTGCCATGCATGATGGTGCACATGTGTAATCCCAGCACCTGGGAGGCTGGAGGATCACTATGAGTTCTCCATTAACCTACCTGGGCTGTATAGTGAATTCAAAACCAGCCTGAACTACATAGCAAGATCCTGCTCAAATAAACCAAAATAAATACATAAGAGTTTGTGCTTTGAGGGTGGGGGGCTGCTGGCCATTGAACCCTAGGCCTCATGCGTGCTTCCACAGGCTGTACTCTTAGCTACACCCTCAGCCACTCGTTAGTTTTTTACTTAAATGGAATTCCAGACAGGTCTCTGTGATTCTCATCCTTGCATGGATGACAGCAATGCTCCAGCACTTACCAAATCTATTTTTGGTTAATGGAGAATGAAACACAAAAAGTTATATTAACAGAGTCCAAGTAAGTAATAATACCCTTTCTACCATAAATATGTGAAATAATTGTAATGTAAGTTTCTTTAATTTCATACTTTAAATTATGTACAGTATATGTATCCAGAGATTCAGGATGACTACTTTTTTTTTAGAAAAATCAAATAATTCTCAGCATTTACCTGCCCAGCCAAGGATCCACAGGCACCTGCTGCTCCACTGACAACCATTGTCTGATTAGAGCCGGCAATTATATGACCTTTTTCCTGTATCCCAATCAAAGAAGTCAAACCAGGCATACCTATAGCTCCAAGAAAATATGAAAGGTGTCCATCCACAAGTTGTGGATCAACCTAAAATAAAAAGTATGCCTTTTAAACATAATGTTTTCAATTCCTGTTTTAAGGCAGCAAGATGCAGACAACTGGTTGTGGTCTGAATTGTGTTCCCTACCCCCAAGTTAATATGTTAAAGCCCTAAGATCCAATGTAACTGTATTGGATAGGGCCTTTAAGGAGATACTTAATGTTAAATGAGGTCATAAGGGTGGTACCCTAAACCAATAGGATTTGTGCCTTTAGAAGAAACATAGAGTGCCCCCCACCCAAAAAAGACCTTGAGGGTACTGAGAAAGTGTCTATCTGGAAGCCAGGAAGAAAAAACTCACTGGAAACTAAATTTTCCAGAACCCTGATCTTGGATTTCTACCTTCAAGAATAGAAAATACATCTCAGATGGCAAAGCTACCTGGCCTGTGATATTTTGTTATGTAAGTCCAAGCTGACTAGTTACCCATTATGGTTTTTTTAGAACAGTAAGACATTCTTCAGTCTGTTAAAATTCTATAATCTACTTATAAAAAGTAAAACATAACTATTGTTCTCTTTATATTTTAACAACCTAAAAAATAATTCCTACATTTAAAAAGTCTCATCAATGTCCTATGCACATCAAAAGACAGAAAATGCTTATTAGGAAAACACTAGGCAAACTTGGAAAGTGTTGTTTGTTTCATTTTTTTGAGACAGGCTCTTACTATATAGTTCACTATGAGTTACTATGTAGTTCACTTATTAACTTTGAACTCACTATATGACCCAGGTGACACTCAAATCTATGGCAATCTTCCTGCCTCTGCCTCTCAAATGCTGGGATTATAGGCATGCACCACCATACCCAACAGGAAAGTTTTTAAATCTCTGAACAATGTAAAGTAAACATTTATCCATAAAAGTCAACTCAAGGCCAAATGTAGTGGCACATATCTGTATTCCCAGGTATTCAGAAAGATACAACAGGAGAAATGCTTGAGATTATGAGTTCAAAATCAGCCTGGGCAACATAGAAGACCCCATTTTAAAAAAACATATACCCAAACAAAAACTCCCACCAATTCAAACTTCAACCATTTTCATTGTTGATGCTAAAAATCCAAGGAACACACTGGGCTGTAGCTCAGTGGTAGTACATATACAAAGCCCTGAGTTCAACCCCTGGCACACACACAAAAGAAGTGATAAAATTTCTTTTAGTTTAATTACAGAAGTGAGATCTCCTGCAATTTTGCACTTAATGTTTACACGTTTGCTAGGTCCTGTCAATAACTGTACTGCTAGGCTGGGGAAATAGCTCAGTGGCGTGGTGCCTGCCTGGCAAGTACAAGGTCCTAAGTTCAATTCCTGGTACAAAAAAAAATTATACTGCTCTTTTTTTTATTTGTAAAGTCATAACTGAAAAAAATATAAAAGCATTCCCTACCGTACAAGTTTTAAAATAATTTTTAAGGAGTTACATAATTTTGGAAAAGTTTAACAAACCTCCAAAAGTAATCAAGATCTATTTTCTTGGTTTATTTGGGGTTGAGTTACCACAAAGAAATAATATGGCAGTTTGTGTTCAGTAGTTTTAAATGACTATCAGTTAAATCTCGTATATGGATAAAAGTAAGAAAGACAAAGTTCTATAACACACAGGAGCGTCTATAATACACAGAAATATTTCGTGTGTTGTAATAGTTGCTTACTAGTAAAGTCAATATAAAAACACTGTGAGACAATTTGTGTTGAGCAGTTATCATTTCCCTATGCTTCTGAATTCCTCTTTCTCATTTCTAGTACCTATTCCCAAAGCATGTTCAAGTTGTCTTGACTGCTCAATTTCTTACCAAAACACACTAAGGAATTTTTCCACACTCTCACCTGAAACTCTGGACAGCATGGGTGTGTGTGTGTCTGTGTGTGTGTGTGTTTACACTATTGAGTTCTTACTAACTAGGCAACCTAAAATTCAATTCAGCTTGGATTCATGTCAGATTGCTGTTATGACAGTGGGTTCTTATCTCGTGTAAGATGGATGTCAGACATGGACTAGTTCTAAAGCAAAAGGAAAGAAGCACAGCTGACTTACCTTGTGAAGGCACAGTAGCTTAGGACAGAATATCAAACCTGGATACTCTACAGAACAGCTCAGGAAAGGACAGCAAGGCAGACTGTTCCATAGGCACAACAGCCCCAAACAATAGAGACTCTACTTTTATGGGGGTCTCAGGTGGTGCACCTAAACATCCTGCTTCCTTATCTCAGCAAGTGCAGTAGCTTGCCCCTTTGATTAACCATTTGCTTTCCCTCTCTTATCACAAGTGCGCCTGTCTTTCTACCAGGAGGCTACTTCAAAGTCTTGCCAAACTTCTGTGTCTCAAGATCTAAGAATTAACAGTCTCAATGCCGTGAACCTGTTCTTCCTTCAGATACCACTTGCAAGTCTAGGCCTAGACTTCTGATTCCCTGGCTATACATCAGGAATTCCTATCCTTCCTCAAGTTTGATAATTTGCTAGAATCCCTCACAGAACTCAGGGAAACACTTTACATTGTGATTCCTAGTTCATTATAAAAATATGTAAACAGACATAAATGAACATAAATGAAAAGCAAAGTGAAGAGATACATAGGATGGGGCTGCGGATTTAGCTCAGTGGTATAAGCACCTGCCTGGCAAGCGCAAGGTCGTGAGTTCGATCCCCGACACCAAAAAAAAAAAAAAAAAAAAGAGAGAGAGAGAGAGATACACAGGATGAAGTCCAGAAGGGTCGCAAGAGCTGGCTGCACCACCTTCCAGGCACCTGGATGTGTTCAATCCCATTTCATTCTTTAAGAGTTGCTATGCAACTTAACCTTCAACCCCCTTCTACTCAGTCTTTCTGTTAACCAGCCCATCCTGAGGCTATCTAGGTACCCCACACTGTCACCTCATTAACATAAACTCAGATATAATGGGAAGGGGCTTTGCCATCTCACAGGAAATTCCTATCACACAGGAAATTCCTATCACACAGGAAATTCTAAGGTTTTTAAGAGCTTTGAGTCCAAAATGGGGACAACAGCCAGCTGCACTTATTAAAGCATAAGCACATTGACAGGCAGAACATTAGCTGCTGAATATTCCTTTCTTACTTCCTAATAAGAAATTTCTAATTAAATCTATCTTGTTAGAAACATTAAGTTGACAAATAATTGTGTAACATCTCCTGCATAACATTTGTACCCTAGCCACCTTTAACATAACCTGAGTGACAGAAAGAATGGCTCTCCAGGAAAAATTTATACTGTAACAGCAAGAGACTACAACCTAGGATATGCAAACCGTGACCAACTGTGGCCACATCCAGAGAGGCAAAGGAATGCAAAGATTTTTAAAGGCAAGACAAGGAAGTCTGCATTAGTTATTTTGACACATTTATTCCTCATTACAGGATTACTACAGGTGGCTGGGCATCAGTCCACTAGTGGACTAAATTGATGAAAAGGATTCCCAGCACTCAGGAGGCTGAGGCAGGAGGATTGCCTCGAGTTTGAGACCAGCCTGGGCTACAAAGTGAACTCAAGGCCAGCCTGAACCGCATAGTGAGACCCTGTCTTAAAAAGACAAGAAATAAATAAATAAAAGTAAATTTTTTTATTTCCATATTTTTTGAGAGAGGGTCCCACTAAATTCCTAAATTGACAAGGGTGGACTAGAATTTGTGCCACAGCCTCCCAGAGTGCTGGGAGTCACTATGTCTGGTTATAAGGGAAATTCTAGTACTTAGTATAAAATATTTTTATATTATACATATTATTTGAGGGACCAAAAAATGCCAAGTGACAACATTCTTTGGTAATCTATAAATTGTCACAAATAGTCACAGCGAACAGTGTAAAGGGAACAAAAGCTCTATATTTTGGCAGCTCACTAAAATATATGCTTTAATTTTTTTCCCTGATAAGAAACAAAAGTAAAAATCAAGTGTAGAAAATCAGAATTGTACAGAAGTAAAAACCAGATACTTCTGCATTATACATCACCTTTTCAAGGCTATTTCCATCCAGAATAGCCCTGGTTTGCCAAGGCCAATAGAAAGAAGTCACAAAATCGCCTTTAGTTAAATTTGTATGCTTGCTTTCTTCTACAACACCAATACCGCCACCATCAGCCACCTGAGATAGCTGCCAAGGTGCTAAATAAGCAGCACCTGTATCTTCATTCATCTTACAACGCTGAAAAAAAAAGAACAAATTGATTAAGACAACTTTGTTGGGTTCTGAGCCACAGTTTACTAATTTACTCACCAACTAAAGGAAAAGTACATAAGTAATGTTAACAAAAGTGTTAGTCAAACAAATAACATGTATTTTAATTTCTCCATTCACATTTTATTTTGAAAAATAATGCACATCTCTAATAAGTAAAGAAGTGTAATTAAAAAACAATTTTTAAAACTGGGCACAAGCCTGTAGCCCAAACTCCGGGGAGGCTGGTCACAAGTTCAAGGCCAGCCTAGGCAAGTTAGAAATTTGGCAAGACCCTGTCTCAAAATACAAGTAAAAACAGTTGCAGAAGTAGCTCAGTGCAAAGGTTCTGGATTCCATCCCCAGTACTGGAGGAATACAAAAAAGGAGTTGGGGGTGGGTTTAAGTATAGGTTGAGGACGTAGCACAGCGGTATGGTCCTTGTCTAGGAAACTCAAAACCTTGGATTCAATTCCTGGTACCTCAAAAATTAACAAATAAAGAATAACTTAGTGATGTTCTGAAATTAGATTACAGTCATCAAAACAGCATAGTACTTACTTAGAAGACAGACATCTAGGCCAATGGAATAAAATACAGAATCAAGAAATAAATACACACATTTGCAACTGATTTTCAACAACAATGTCAGTAGCACACAATGAGGAAAAGACAATTTCTCTAAAAAACAATACTGAGAAAACAATATCCACAGGCAGAAAAATGAAATTAGATTTGCACTATATAAAAATGTCAACCCAAGATAGATTAAAGGACTTTGTTGAAAATAGCAGTGTGGTAAGCAGCAATAAATCAACCTGTTCAAGATTCAGAATCTAGACACTGGAAAATAACAACCTGGAGAAGAAAAGGAGGGAGGCAGATGCCCAGGACCCAGGAAGGATCTAAAGGGAAAATTGCAGCCCACGTGGAACATAAAGAGACAGACCCCAAAGCAGAAAAAAGGCAGGGGCAATCTGCTCTTTTTTTCTTCCTTTTTTTTTCTTCTTTTTTTGGTAC